>VZRF01015562.1:94223-271364 GCA_013396875.1 Vireo altiloquus
TGCGGCCGTGGGAACGCGCGCGGGGCCCGGGGGGGAGGGAAGGAGAGAGGGATGGATGGAGGGATGGATGGATGGAGGGACAGATGCATGGATGGAGACAGATGGATGGATGGATGGATGGATGGATGGATGGATGGATGGATGGATGGATGGATGGATGGATGGATGGATGGATGGATGGATGGATGGATGGAGGGATGAATGGTGTTGGGCAGGGTTAGGAGCAGGGCACGTCCCCAGCTGGGGAGCTGGTGTGGGTGCTGTGAAGATGTACAGGGCAGAGCAGTACCCTCAGGGCTCCCACCAGCCCTTCCCCAGCCCTTCCTGCTGGGGTCCCTGGCAGCCTGAGCCCAGCAAAGTAATTGCACCCTGCAGAGGCTGATGATACTTTTGAGGGCTTCCTTAAGGCTACAAGGGCCTGGGAGAGCTGAGTGAGGAAAATGACAGAATAAATCAGATTAGAAGAGACCTCTTGTCAACTAGACCATGGCTAGTGCCACACTAAGTGCCACATCCACTCTTTCCTTAAACACCTCCAGGTATGGTGACTCCACCACCTCCCTGGGCAGCCCATTCCAGGTATCACCTTTGCTGTGAAGAAATACCTCCTTCGTCTGGCACATTTTAAGATTATGTCCTGATGTCCTGTTGTCCTGTCGCTGGTTGCCTGGGAGGAGAGGCTGACCCCCACCTGGCTACAGTCTCCTTTTAGGTAGTTCTAGAGAGTGATAAGGTCACCCCTGGTCCTCTTCTCCAGGCTAAAAGAAGAAGAGAAAGCCTGGGCAAGAGTAGCTTACCCTCATTCAGAAAAAAATAAATAGTGAAAATGGTGGCTAAAGCCTGAAAGTTGAGGAGGCTTAAACTCGGTGCTTTTCAGTTCATTGGCAATGCGAGGGAAATCAAGGCATCCCTCTTCCCTGCACCCTTCTAAACTGGAAATCTGCCAGCCACACCCCTTCCTTGTCTAATTCCCCCCCACCATGTATTGTGACAGTGGGCAGAAGCAGGAACAGTTTCTAAGAAGCTGAAAGCACATGGCCTTTGCTGGCAAGGAGGGAGGGACGACAGGAAAGGTCAGCACTGGATTCAGGATGTGTGGAGGTCTGAGCACGCTGGCTGAATGTGCATGCTGCCTTGCACTAAGCAGGGCCCTAAGCCTGAATGATGTATTCCCCAACATGTCCTCTTCATTCTGCCAGCTTTCTCAGGCTGAGGTACTGGCAAAATAGGACAGGTGAAATGAGGGTGTACTCTTTGAGGTGGTTTCATAATAATTAAATTTTCATTTACATGGAGCCTTTCAACTAAGGCTCCCTTCTAAGTTGATTCTTCCATGTTTCACAATCGGAGGGACTGGAGGATAACCAAGATGTGCACAGTGTGAGAGCAAAGAGTTGATGAACCCAGATTTTCCCATTCTAAGGCCCTGGAATAATTACCTTCAGCCTCTCATTCATTTAGGTAAAAGTTACCAGCATAGAGTTGCCCCAGATTTCATGGAGTTGCCCATATTTTTCCAAAGCATCTCAAGCAGGAGGGGAATGGGAGCAGGGACCAAGCTAAAAGTAGTAAAAGACCTGCAGTTAAGAAGATAGAAACAGTCCTGCAGCTACCTCTAAGCAGGTAACAGAAGGTGATAGAAATGTTCTATTCCTACATTACATTTTTCATAAAGCTATCCTTTTTTCAGTACTTTAATTAAGCTTGTGTCATCACTTCTATTACATCCACATTTCCAGCCTCTGTATTTTTGTTGTGAAACTTGTCTGCCTGCACCAATTGCTTTTACAGGTCAGTGAAAGTCACAGTGACATTTATGTCTGTTTGGCCTACAGACTACACATCTGAGTTCTCCCATCCTGGCACAGGTATGTCTTCTCCTACTATGGAGAAAAAAATATGGTAAAAGAAGTTCCTTGGGATTAAGCATTGATTGCTTGTAAATAGAGCTATGGCCACCCAGGTTCCCAGGAGCTGGATCCTGGAGCTGCCCCCATCTTTAGCTCTGTGAACCACTGGGGTCTGGCAGCCTCCAAGGAAGCTTTCTGAGCTTGTGTAGACATCGACTTCTGCAAATGATTTACAGGAATGGGCAGGTAGAGTGTAGCTGTGCCTCTACACATTGTGAGCAATTGCAGTTGGCTATCAGCACCCGTGGGAAGATAGGAAACGTTTGCCTGTGTGTGGTTTCAATCTTCCCATCCAGCACTAGGAGGAGCAGACAGCAAAACTAGCTTTAAATTGCTCTTGTGCTTTTCTGGTGCTGGGTATGGATCCACAGCATTGGCCTAATTGTTAACCATGGCCCAAAGGGAAATTTTATTAGCCCAAAATTACCGACACACTGAGACAGCGCTGTCATACATCTCTCTCACCAGAAGGGCAGACAGGAGAGCAGCCCACTGCTCACCAAAGCCCAAGGAAATTAAAACGACAGTGCACAAGGTGACACTTCTAAATAGAGCTGAATTTCAGTCCCCACTGACAGCTTTGCACCAAAGAGGCAGTGAACCTTAGGAGATGACAGCCTTCTCTCCTGTCCCCTTCACTGCTACTGTGCCTCCCTTCTCCCCACTTCACACTCCAGTGCAAGTGCATCTCTGGCCTTCTACGTGCCCACTTCCCGCTGCAGCCGTGCCCGTGCCTCAGTCACCCCAAACATTACATCTCACACCCCTTTCTATCCCACATACCACTACATTTGCCTCTCCCCCCTCACTGCTCCACTCCACCTCAGTTTCCCCATAGCTTCCAGGTCTGGCACAACTCAGCATTTCCAGATTCAGGCTTTACAGCCACATCTGGCCACCAGTGCTGAAAGCAGGAATGGCAGGACAGGGTACAGCCCTCACACCAAAGCAGAACCTCAGATTTGAGACATGCAGGACCTCTTGGTGGCAACTGTCCTTTGGAACTGATAGGTGCTAGTTTTTGCGTGTACCCCACATTTTGTTTTGTTGGATGCCCCCCAGCAGTGATTTCGGTGCTACTCAAAGTGCTCTGAAAGGGTGTTGTTTATTGCTGCTGCAGGCTTCCCTCCAGCAGAGACCTGCCACTGCTGACCCTTGCTCCAGTGTGCGTGTGCTAAATTAACTCCCATCCCCTTCCTTTAGGTTTTCTCTCCCAAGGGAGCAAGTGCTTTGAAGAGTAATCCCGTCAACCTGTCACCCCAAGTCCCGGAAACTCGTTGTTGCTATGGTTACTGTGCCCAATTCAACCGGTGTCTCTGGCACTCACATTGCATCCAGGCAAAAACATCAGCACTCCCCCCTGACCTCCCCTCCCCGCAAATATCCAGCTGCAGCACCAGCTCTGCAAGCAAGAAGTTGCTGCTCCAAATCTCTTGTATGTCTCTTTATGGAGTTTTGGCTGAGTGTGTTGATTGTTGGTTCCACTGACACAGGTCAAACCAAGTTATCACAGATCAAGTGGAAGTGCTGGAGAGGTGAATGGGGGTGACAGAGGAGGGTTTTAGACTCCCTGAATGATCTCTTAGCAGTACTGTGACTGTAAATGTGTTTCCTTGGGAGCTGAACACTGACATTCCTGTCTGCACATGCCAAAGGCCCAAATACCCAGCTCAGAAGTTAGGCTGGGGTGCTAAGCACACTGGTCTCATGCAGGTGCTGGGTGGCTTTGTGCTGGAGCATTGCTGCAGCAGAAGGACATAAATATCACACATTCACATGCATGTGTAGTGATAGCCAGATCATCAAGACATTCCTCTCTTCAAGCCAGCCAAAGAGAGGGATAATTTTTACCTCAAAGGCTTTACTGTAAGCAGAATGCTTCAGCTACAATGCTTCTGCTGCAGTATGGGTTTCAAGTGTCATCTTTTGGAAGCAGTGTATAGCTACGAATAAGCAAGACCAGCACTGTCAGCACAGTAACAGCAGCAATGCAAACAGATATCTGTTCTGGATGGCTCCAACACATACCCTTTGCATTTACCTCATTAGTCTTCAGCTCATCTCAAAAACTAGAGATATAACCAGGGTTATAACGTTGCAAAAGGCTAATCTGTGAACACACATTCAAGCTGCTGACAGGCAAAGCTACCTCATATTTCATCAGCCCTGTGACTGAGCGGGGAGGAGAGGCAGATCATATATTTTACCACCTGGTTTCCTTTCCAATAAATTTTACCTCTTTTCTCTTTTTATGCAAGGTTCCACCTGACCTAAGGCTCATACAGATGTCAGCTTCCATTCCCACAGCACAGGCTGTCCTGTGGAAGGACACTGAAAGACACTGGAAGACCCTACAGGAGCAATGACACCAGGTCATGTTAATTAATGGCTGTCTCATAATAGATGCAAAAGGAGGCCAACTTGATGTGGCATAGTGTAGAAAATTCTGGTTTGATTTGCATCTACCTTTGATCTTAATCATGGGAAAGTAACGCCCTGTCCATACAGAGCACCTTGTGTAAAATCACACAAAAAGTCAGCAGCACATTATTGTGGGATAGCCTCTGTCAGCACGGCCAAATCTAGAGGGGACAATGGCCCTGGAATAGTGTCAGCTACTGACACCCTCCCACCATGGTGACAATTTCACCAGAAACAGGTGGTTTGCTTATACAAGTGATCACTCCTCAGTATCCTAGTACAGTTTGCATCAAATATCAGAGTAAAAACAGGGTTTCCTTTTGCTGACATTTTTTTAATCATACAGAAACTTGCTCTGGTTTCATACTGTTGAAATCTTCACAGTCCATCAAGAAGCAGCCTGACTGGCTGTTTTCCTGTACAATTTTTACAACTCCAGTGTTTTGAAAGCAGTGTTCATACCATTCTTTGTTTTATACAGTGATATATGGAAGTTCCTGCTCCAAAGAGTTTACAGTCTGAGTTTTACTTTGAGTTTTCTTTGCCAATAAGATGCAGCTTTGAGAAAAATGTGTGTGTGCTATTCATTCTTGCTAGGAGTCATAGGATAGAGAACAACTCCCAGACCTTCTGTCTGAAAACTACTATTTAAAAGTATGCTCTTTCAAGAGGAAAACTTAGCTTTTAGGCTAATAAAAACAATGATTTTTTTCCTAACAAATTTCTTTGAACTGAATTTCATTGTGAAAAGCATAAAAGTGAAACTTGAGCATGCCCTGTAGCTGTTGGTAAGTACAGTTTGGAATAAAGTGAGTCAAAGTAATAATCCATGACTTTTGAAGGTTCCAGCTATTATGACCATTGCACAGATGAGTTAAATGAAAATGGTGAATACTATGTATCTGAAGTGGTGTGCACTGACCCCCAGAAGAGTATCCGTTTTCTCTCAGATGGTAACTCGTATTCACCTCACACCTTTTTGCCCCAGGCTTTACTAGACAGCTGCTGTCCCACAGCGATCAGCCACCTGAGCAAAAGTTAGACCTGGGGAAGCAGCCACTACAGAACTCCCCGGTCACAGAGAGATGAACTGCGAGGGGATGTTTAGCATGTGTGACAAGAGTGAGAACTGCCAGGGATTTTCAGTTGCCATCAAGGTGGTTGGGACTTTGGCTGAGGTTTCATCATGGACAGCCGGGCAAAGTAGCTTGATTTGCCTACTTTAGATAATGATTAAGCTTGACAGGTTTGAATGTGAAACCTTATTCCGGACAGTTGGAGTATTTGGATATTGGAGGATATCAAAATCAAATCCTATCATCAGTTGTCTCTTCCATTATGTTATGGAACACCGGGATAAAAATAAACCTCAGAAAAGAAGTGTCACTCTGATTTTGTCAGAACAGAGTTAGATCCTGCACCTACCATTTGACTTGAGCATTTTTGACTCCAAGTTGAGGGGTCATAATTTTGAGATTCAAGCCAATTTTGAAGTGCCATGAAAGCTTTGTATACACCCTGCACTGATATTGAGGGTATTTTCCTGTGACATGCTTTACTCCAGTCTTGCTCAGGGTACTTAAAAACTGCAGCATTCCTGTCAGTTTCAGAAAAGTCAAGAGTTGTGGACCCTGCAGACCTGACCAGTATAGCAGTGCAAAACCAGTGCCCTTTATAGATCCACCGTTCTCTGAGTGACCTTCATTTCAGCTGCTTCTAAAGAGGAAAAACTATTCCAGGAAAATAGTTTTCTTCCAAAACAGCCCCCATCTGAAAGATTTATTCCAGAAAAATCTCAGTTCTATGGGAAAAGACGCTATCAAAGCAGCATGCCAGGTCTCAGCTATAGCAGTTACTTCCCAGGCATAGCCAGGCCTCTCTTGATTCATGCTGCTGTAGCCATGATAAAAATCCCTTGTGTTTACTTGTGGGCAAACCGAACCCCTGGGACATGGCTCTCGATACATAACTGTGCAAGCAGAGAGATGCCAGGATGATGAGCTCTCTATGAGCACCTCCACAGCCACTATTAATGACGGTGCTCCAAAGCAAGTGCAAACAGTCACACGCTCTTAATGCTTAAGCCACAGCAAATGTGTTTAATCCCACACAATAGCTCTGTTATACTGTGTCTTAAAGCTGTGGTCGGCCAGGGAAGTGGTGACCACTTCTCACATATATAACGTATACCAAACATATTCAGTTTGGCAGGAAGACAAGAAGCTGGAAGTGTCACACTGGAGCCTAGCCCCCTGACAGCATGAGACATGTGCTTGTAAGCTGTCTCAAGGAGGATATTTGATTGCCCTCTTTCTTCTTCTACCTCTCTCCCAACAAAAGTAGAGTGACCTCCCCCATGACCTGGCAAGTGCTGAAATTCCCCAAACACATTTTTCTGTTGTGCCCCAACGCTGAACAAAAGGAAAAGAAGCAGCCTCGATATACTTGAAGTATGGAATGAAAATAATAGCTGGCTCTTGCTCGCCCTGCAAACGCCGATCTTTACCTCCTCCCCAGCACGGTTTGAGCTGCCTCCCACGCTTATCTGCTGTGCTGTCGGGAGCTGTTTGGGATTTATACACTTATTTATTTATTTATGCCTTTATTTATTTATTTNGCGGGGGAGGAGGGGGGGTCTATGTAATTGCAGTTTACACTGCGTTCCCACGCTACTATTGTTTGTGGCTTTGTTTCCTATTCCCATCACGTGTGCTAATTAGTTGGAGCCGCTGGCTAGCTGGGAGGCGTGTGTCTGGAGTAAAAGCAGAAAGATCACTTCCTGGAGGGATCTAGGCAATCTGAACAATTCTTTGCTTTACTTTCAGCCCTCTCCCTCCCCCCGGCTTTACCACTCAGGGAAGAGAGAAGAAGTGCTGATTGTCAAACCCTAGACACCGGAGAGGCACAGATTCTCTTCTGAAAAGGAGCAACTCATAGAGGCAGAGAAAATTGGGCTGGAAAGAACATCTCATCTGTGTTTAACAAACCTGATTTTTTATTTACTTTTCTTTTTTATCTTCAGAAATCCCCAGTGTCTTTCTGTTGTGGCTAAGAATGTAAAAGCAGCACTTAAGAAAAAAAATCCTCAGGTTATTTTAGCCTGCCCTTAGGAAGTGAGTCAGTTTTTTATGGCAAGGCTAAGCTAGCTCATGCCATAGCTTGCAAAATGAAATGAGACTCAGAGAGAGAGAGAGAGAAGGAAGATTACCTGAGTCATGGCATTTGCTTATTAGTGCAGGCGTCAGACAGCAAGGCCAAGTCACACAGCAGCACCAAGTACCTATGCATGGATCAGGTGTTAGACTCAACACTGGATTTGGTTTAGGTGCTTTTTCTTTTTACTTTCAGATCTCCAGTTAAATCCTCCTGCCCATATCCCGGGTGCTTTTCAAACGCTGAGCACACCGGACCCCCCTCAGATCTGCAGGCAGCATGTCGCCCACGCAGGCATCGAGCTGGAGCTGTAGGAGCTGCCAGGGTCCCACCGACCCCTTGCTGTCATGCCAGCAGCCTTGGCTGAAACCCGTCCTTCTCACCCGGTCAGCGAGCCCAGGGGCCGTGCTCCTCTGGCACTGATAGCGCTAGTCCTGCTAGCCCCGAGTGCCTCTCCACGCTCTGCAGATCCGCATGCCGAGGAAAACAGCGCGGGCTGAGAGCGGGCGAGCGAGGGCCGGGGCTGCAGCTGCAGCGGGCACGGGAGGGCTCGGGCAGCCAGTGACCCCTGCAGGGAGCATCGAGCTGGGGCTCTGATGGCTCAGATTGTAACCAGCCACTGATTCCACGGGGCTGCTCTCATTTCAGCCGTGCGCTGCAGTGCCTAGTGCCTGAGCTCTCGGTGTCGGGCCCAGCGCAGGCCCAGCTGGCTCAGGAGGAGGCAGCCCCATACCTCATACGGAAGGGGGGCTGCCAAGCACTCACCCAGAAACACAACACTGTCTAAATCTATGTTTGCTTCTCTTTCACCAGGCACAGGCTTGTGAAAGCAGAGGTGTGCTGCTAATAACCAGTCAGGCTTAGTGCAAGTACGGCCTGTGCTTTCCTGTGCCACTCTGGTACTGTTAAAGGAAGGCCCAAAGAAATAGCTATCAGTCTGCCTTGACATTGTGGGATTGTAGCTAGGCAAAAATTTCCATCCTCTGGGAAATTCCAATATTTCTACGTTTTTATTTTGCTTTCACTTGGGTTACAGAGAATTGAAACATCTCTAGTCTGTTTGGTTTGGGGTTTTCCTGTCCTTTCTGTGGGGAAAACAAGTCCTATGTTTCGGAAACAGTGAAATGCTTCCCCGTGAGTCAGCTCAGCTTTAAAGGACATCTCTTTGAGTGTCACATTAACACTTGGATGATGTCATTTTTATTATCCCCCAACCCTATTTTTTTAAGAAACTGGGCTCCCTTTCTGAGTTACTTGTCTCATGCCTCTTCAGCTCAGGTACAGAACATCTCTTTGAGTGTCACATTAACACTTGGATGATGTCATTTTTATTATCCCCCAACCCTGTTTTTTTAAGAAACTGGGCTCCTTTTCTGAGTTACTTGTCTCATGACAGCCTCTTCAGCTCGGGTACAGGACAATATTTTGCATTATTGAAGGTACAGACTGAATGACTGGCCCAGAGAAATGCAGGGCAATTTTTCCTGCATTGGAAAGAAGTGTTTTACAGAGTTATTGTGCAAGGCTTCAGAGGTGGCATCCTCATACCATCATGTGCATCCTGCTTTCTGCTCATAACAGCTTTTGCCATTTATAAAGACTTCACATCCATGCAGTAGCTCCAATTGCTTTGGTAGGTAAATTGGGAAAATATTTGCAGTCTAACTTTCAATGAGATAAGGAGCTAGCATTTAAGGAGAGGTGACCAAGTGACTGGTGACAGCCCTCTGCCGATCAGGGAGGCGCTTCTGGTGCTCCAGTGGGTTGGAAAGCAGAGTCTGCCTTGAAGTTCGGCTTCCCAATGTGAATATGGAAAAGCTTAGGGAGGGAAAGACTGGCAGAACCCACTCTGCCTCATGGCCTGCATTACTGAGGAAACTGGTGGCCAGTAAGGAAGGTGCCATGTAGAAATATGGAAGGCATTCACATGTGCATCACTAACTTCATTATTTTCATTAAATAATCCCTGACTTGGCCCCAGGTTTACATCTTTGCAAACAGTCCTGAGCAATGCCCTGTGAGATCTTCCTTTTCCTGGTGGAAGGCATCCCTCTCCTTGGGAAAGGCTACAGTATTATTGAGGGGAACACTAGGCTTTACTGTAGCACTAGCAGTTGATAGTCTGCTGCTTTTTGCACCTGTGGTCTTCCACTGACCGTAAACATTATAATTTATTATTATTTATTTATTTTATAACACAACTCACAAACTGCTCCAGACACTGACCTCCCAGAGAGATTGCTAATCAGGCAGAATGGCACTGCAGGGAGTGGTGAGTGCTCTGTTCAGATATCTTTTAAGAATATGTGAGGACCACCAACGTCTTTGCACAAGTAACCTGAACTACAGGAAAAATAATCTAGCAAAGCAACTCTGTGCACTGTAACAACTACAAGGCTTCTTCAGAACTAAATCTAGTTAATTATTTTTAGTTCTTGCAACTCATTATTTATATTTAGAAATTAAAAAGCTCCAACTAGAACAAAAAACCCAGCCCATCGGTGAGTCATTTGAAAGTTCTCTGTTCTTTTTCCTGTTTTCTCACTGAATATGAAAAGTGGCTCATGGTTTGTGTCGTGATATGTAAAGCCTCTATGAGCCTGAGGGAGCTTCACTCAGACTTCATGGCCACAGTAGCCAACAACAGTCACTTCAATGGAACAGAGCTCCAGCTAAAAGAGAGGCTTCTGGGTGCATTGGACCCAGTAATTGCAAAATGTTCTGTGAAGATACCCACCCTCCCTGGAACTACAAATTAAATGAACGACCTCATTTCAACTTTCTTTTTGTGAGTGTACCGGTACAGTATACTTGGTTACACACAAAAATTTTTAAAATGGTGCTTTTCCATGGTCAGCAGAATTAATCAAACCTTGTTTTCTATGGAGTAATGCCCTCCATCCTGATTCTGGCCCAGAACCTGTACCTGCCAGTTTGTTTCATGGTGCTGCTGCCTGCACCCTTGGGCTGGCACGTGGGCTGGAAGCAGACGATGCTGCAGTGGGAAGAGGGCGTGGGCATGCTGACTACCCAGATCAAAACCTCTGGTGTGGCCAACAGAGAAAAACCAATCTAGGCGCCTTTTCTTCACCAGGTTTGCATAAAACCTGTAGGATCTCCATTAGTTTGAATCTGCCATTCATCAAAGATGGTGGGTGGCAGCCAACTGGCTTCAACACTATTGAGTTTGGAGTGCCTGATCAATAAATACGTAAATAGCAAAGCAGATAAATGAGATGGTTGCTGAAACTTGGTTGCCAAAGGAAATCCATTTAAAAAGGGTCTATTTTCCGTACTAAAAGGTTTCCCTGTGGATTAGGAGGAAGACATTTCAATCCTTAGAGGTAATAGCAGCAATGATACTGCTGTAGACATGATGGTCTAAATAAACAAGATTGCAGGGTTTTTTTGAAGAGTCCATATCTTTAGATCTAAGGTTTATGTACTCAGTTTATCCACTTTCTCAATTATATTGCCTGGTTTAGTAAAAGGTACTCTTTTTTTTTTTTTTAAACTTTGCCTCTCTTAAGGATCTGGAAGACTCTTAGACACTGAAGTAGTGGGCCTCAGAGTAAGTACACAGATGAGATAGTTAATCAGTCACTCACAGATTGTTTCTGAGATAGGAGGGCTTTAATACGCTCTCTTGGAGAGTTCTCAGGTTTGTGATGACTGAAAATGGGGGATGGGTTCAGTACCACATTTGCAACTACAGGAATGTAGAGTCCACCTTTAACTTGAAAATATCTGCATAAAGCATTCAGGTATTATAAAGGAAACTGATTACTTTATACCAGCTGGGTTACAGCAAGCCAATATTGACTTCAGGTTTTGGTTGTCAGCAAGATTTATTTTACTCAAAGTAAATATTGACTGTGGCACCGCCAAGGCCAGTATTTACTTTGGAGGAATATCAATCTTGTGGCTCAAAACTGGAAGTCAATATCATCATTGTTACACTTTCTCATAAGTAGTAGGGAGGAGGGGCCTTGGCTGATGGGAAACATATAAACATATATACATAATTTAAGATGCAGTGAAGAAAAGAAAATATGGGAAGACGGTTATTTCCTTGGACCAGTAAAAGACAGAAGCTGCTGGAAGAATATTATAATCAGTCAGAATATTATAGCTCTCAGGGACGTCCTTCCTGCAGACACCGGTTGTTGACCTCTTGAAAAGTAAACAGCAAGAAATATAAGTGGTAGCTGCTGTCAGGAATAGTATAACATATGGAACAAGAATTTCTGTTCCCAGCCTCCTTTGAACTGTCAGTTGATTTTGTCTTAATACTCTGTAAGCCCTACAAAATACAACAGGCCTGCTCTGTCATGGGATAAGTTTAGAAAGCCATTGAAATTGTGCTTATTGGAGTCTTTGTCATTTGTGTCTCTGCAAAGAAACAGCATCTAAACTTACACCAAGAGGAAGATAAGGAGTCTGTTTGGATTTGAGGCCACTAACATGGAAAATGCTCTGTGTTGCTTTTCACTCTGTTGGTGAAACTGTGGAGGAGGGCATTAAATCCACAACTGTTATGTTATCCATGAAATCTCTTGGCACATGCACACACACCGTGTTCCTTGATACAATGGTGCTTTCCTAGTTTGAGTGCTAGAAGAATATAAAAATAGCCGTTTTCCTGCTCATGTCAGAGATAGTCCTATTAATTACAGAGACAGACAAACAGCCATCAGGATTCCGTGGAGCTGGGAGAGGAGGAGTGCTCCCCAGCAGAGAGCCTAGGTGTAACAGCATGCAGGAAGTACTGAAAGGTAATCCCTGCTGTGAAGAACCAGGACAAGTCTACCAAGGGCTGTGGCTGGTTTCCCAGAGGCCTCGTTCATACCACCACATTGCTGCTGGTAGAGGACGAGTTTGATGCAGGATAGCTAATACACACTTTCTCAGCTAAGAAGCCCAAGGACTGACTCCTAGCCAGGTATAGTTTTCAGCTCCTGGAGCTGAGACCTTCCTGACCTAGAGCTCAGCACCCTCCAGATGTTGACAAAGACAGAACTGGGTCCGGAGAAATCCAGCCTCTACAGGACACCTCTGCCAAGTGGTGCCAAAGACTGCCTGTCAAGAGTATGTACCAGCAAAGGAAAGCTGCATGGCACTGGACTGCTTCTCACTTGCCAGCTGCATTGGGAGGCATGAGCGGTGCAGGGGGGTCACTTCCCAAGCTAAAAAATGTGACAGGAGTCAGGTCTCTGCAGCAGGCCATTCGCTCTCTCAGGAAGATCCTCAGCTGGTGCCTTACAGCTGGATTTGCCATCATACAAACACACAACTATAATGTCTGCTTTCGAAAGATCTATGGACTTAACAGCTGCTGTGGCAATTGCTGTGAAGATCCGAGCTGATCTTGTTAGAAACACCAGACTCCTTGCTTCACGTGTTAGCTGTATTTGTTGTATATGCTGTAGCCCTCCAAAGTGTAGACATTAGAGCTGAGACCACTCACACTGGCTTTGCTGTGCCTGTCCACTCCCTCTGCTCAGCTGTGCTTGTGGCAATGCCCAGCATCCAGCCTTGGTGGGTTCCCATCCAGAAACTTTGCTGGGGCCAGTCCTGTGCATGAGCAATGACAGCTCTTCAGAAAGCTTTCAGGACACTCAGCATACAGGAGTTGCCAAAGTCATCCAACAGCAATGCTAGCTTAAGTCACTTGCAATATGTGACTCTCTATACATTTGAGATCGATAAATGTCAGCTTGCTATGAAATGATTTAATGACATTAAGTTAGAGGATGTTAACTAGATGATATTGGGGTAACATGATCATCTAGTGCCTTTGGTCAGGCAGTAAATTGCTATTTTAATAATATTTCTTCTTCCTGTATTTTCATGGTTTGGTTTAGAAGACTGAAGAAATCTTGGCTATGGAATTTTACTTTTTTGAAGTATATAGATGTGAATTTTGTCCCTCAATTCACATGAAAATAATTCAGTCCTGACTCATGCAAATGCAAAGAGAAACACAATGAGCTTGGAATAAGATACTTTACCTGCATGACTGGCTCAGAATATTGTAGGAGGGAAGTCTAGAAAGTAATGAACAGCGGTCATTTCCTATGGCATCCACAAGACATAGGGTTGTTCAGTTACCACACAGAGGCATGTGGTCCCCAAGATGGAAAACTGTCACATATTAAAAGTTCATCTGAAAGCAGCTCATCTTGTGGAAGCATTTGCTCTCGTAGTGGTAGGAGGCTGACTTTTGGCTCAGATAGTTTCTCGTGTGCGTGTGTTCGTCCTGATTTGCTGTAACTTTTATGCATCTAACTTTTTTTCATGTCAACTTCTTCCTTTCATATTAAGTGCTGTTTCCAAGGGTGGGACACATCCAACCCCTTCCTGCATGTCAGGCCTTCAGCTTCAGTTGTAAAATAAACGTGGGTTCTCCCAGTGGGCTGATGTGAGCAGCAACTAGGCTGTAATTGGGTCCCTCAGGAAGGTTTAACATGAAGAGGAGATGAGGTTTGTGGCTTTGTCCAAGGCAAAAAGCCGAGGGAGGAAATGAAGGGGGACCCAGGAGGTTCTCTCCTTCACTCTCACCTCCCATGTTCAAGAAAGGCATAATCATGCATTTTGGAAGAGATATTTATTTCTATTCCTGCCATTCAAAATTATTTCATTCCTTGCATTTGTGTAGTTTCTTTGGCTTCTTTGGCTTTAGTGAAATCTCTCCCCTTGCTAAGGTTCATAATATTTTTTATAGCTGGCCGTGCAAGCGGTCTGGAACGCCGTCAGCCGCTTTGGGAAATAATTACTGTTTGTGTGGTCTAATAAATGGTCCCACAGGGTTCAAAATGAAATAGCCAGGGTCTGCAGGAAAGAAAACTCTGTGGAAACTCGTGCAGCCTCACCAATCTGCAAGGAACAAAACAAAGTTATACCCTGGGGTAACAACCAGTAGCTACTCACTTAATTGCTACCATGTCAGCGTGTGAAACTACTACCTCTGCACAAGCTAATGCGAACCTGATGCGGTCAGATTTCTGATTGAGACCCGCTAAATATCACTTCAAACGAGCAGATAATCCCCGCAACAGATCTGCAGTGCAGCCAGGGCTGTTTGTTATCTGAGCCTGGTGAGGTGGCCAGTGAGGACATGGACAGCCCAGAGCGGTCACCTTTAATGTGTAATGGGTATTAATAGTTGCCACTGCCTCTGAATCCATGTCCCTCCCTCACCCACCTCACTTATCCTTCCCAAGGAGAGGAAATTCAGCCAGAGAGTAATGAGATCAGAAGGTGAAACCTCTTTGATTAGACCACAAATGACCCTCTGCATTTCATTCCCATTTCCTTCCTTCCCCTAAGGTGTGCTTCAGTGAGAGCACCTGGTCCAGTAATCTCCACTGTGACCACATGAGGTGGAAATGCAAATGCAGGGAAATGCTGCTGAACTGCAGCCCCAGATTTGGGCTCAAAAAGTCATAACTCAAAATTCTGCTTTGTCCCTGCTGCACAAACCCCAGCCAGCCTGCCTAGAGGCAGTGATGCTGTGGCTGGCTTGATGCCCATGTCCCCTTCATCACAAGACAACATTCCCGTGGTGGCCCCTCTGCAGATGTCTGCCCCAGACCAGGCTATGTGATGGCCTCATGCTCCCTGGCTTTGATTGAGAGAGCAGTTAATGAGCTGCTCCAAGAGCTAAGTCCTGATCCCAGTGCTCGGGCTGCAGCCCCAGGGCTTTGCCCCTGGTGTGTGCCCAGACGTGCTCACACTGTCCAGCCCTGGCCAGGCACATGGGAAGGCTGTGGTAAAGCCAGGAATGAAACTCTTGCCAGAAAGACCTCTTGGCAGTCCTGCATCTGCCTTAATCACTAGATTGCACTTCTGTTGCTTGAATCACAGCACAAGATTTCTTCTTTTTTGGTATTTTCAGTGGGACACTCTCCAGTTTCCAGTGGACTTTGGACATGGTAAACAAGGCTACTGTTTGTTTCTTTTAGGTGTACATGAACACTTTCAGGTACAAATTCCTGTAGTCTTTTTTTTGAAAGGAATCAAAATTCAGAAGTGTGGAAAGTTTTCTTTTAATGTTTTCAATGCTCCTGTAAATCTTTCCTCTTTTAATTAAATCTACAGGAAAATGAACATGACAGTGACACAGTATCTGTCTGCAGGCACTGAAGGAGAGCTCCCATGGATGCTTGGTGGTGCAGCAGGCACGTTTTGGCTCATGGCAGAGGTGTCCTCATTCATCACCAGGGGAGATGCTATGGAGACATTGGGTAGGTTCACCAAAGAGAGGTAGTACCAAGGCACGGCCCAGCTGTGCATTCTGCATACACATTATGTTTTAAAGAGAATTGTTATTGCTTTGTCTGAAAATACTGAGACATTTCATCATTAGCTTTCATCCAAGGAAGCTGTTTTTGAAGGAGGTACCAGGCAAGTTGTTAGGAGGAAAGGGGCAATGAAAGAGGAGAGAGCATCTCTCTGAGATTGATCAGAGGAGCTTTAACGAGGTTCAGGAAACAGTATCCAGCTTCTTTTTCAGGTTCCTCATGGTCCTGACCCTGCATCCAAAACATGACCCCTTTGTTTGGGTGGCATGTGCAGATAAGAGAAGAGGGACATTTATCTTCTGTGGCCAGACAGCACCCTGGACAACTTGAAGGCAAATAGGGCTTGAGGACCACTGGCCATTGTGCTGCTTCCAGCAGCAGAAGAGCTGGCCCACACCTGCAGCTACTCTGTAAATGGTCTTTGGAGGTCAAGGGGGGTTAAACAGTTCATGGAATGTGCATTTGCAGATGTCATAGAATCACAGAATCATGGAATCACAGAATGGTTTGGGCTGGAAGAAACCTTAAAGATCATTTAGTTCCATCCTCACTGCCATGGACAACAGAGACTTTTCACCAAACCAGGTTTCTCAAATCTCCATCCAATATGGCCTTGAAGACTTCCAGCAATGGCGCATCCACAACTTCTTTGGACAACCTTTTCCAGTGCCTCGCCACCCTTGAAAAGCTGTTTCATTGGTAACCTCTTCCCCACCACACACTTCTCTCCATCAGCAGCCCACCAGCTCTGACAGGCACACCAGCCCATTTCTGCCCATCCAGGAAAAAACATCCTGCTCTGAAACCTTATAATGCACACTCCCTCATCTCACTCACCCAGCCAGCTGGTGCCAATAACAGAGTTGACACCAAAGGGCAGAATCCCCTGGTTTGCACTGCCTGGCCATAAATTAACTGAACTCTACCCCCAGCACCCCATCCCTATGACCTCTGAGGTGCTATATTTACCAGGGCACTCTGTGTGCTAAGTCAAGGTGGAAATCGGGTTAGTCATACTTTCCTGGAAGTGTGATCTTGCCCTGCTTGGCCGCAACCTGTGAGCTTCCCCAGCGCCACAAGCATTTTCAAAACTGAATGCTTTTCCAGTGGAAAGCCTTCCTGCTCTATTGTGAAGCAAGGCTGAAACGATTTGCATTGGGAGCCAGCAGGAATTCAGGTTGGAAAAAAAAAAAAGAAAAGAAAGGGGTGTGCTGAGGTGGCCGTATCAATGTGTTTCACACGGAGGTTTGCTTTCAGCTCAGAAAGGGATCAGTGGTTATGTGAGATAGGAGAGTCCTGCAGAGAAGTCACAGTTGGGGATTGTTCCCTAGCTGAACTTCTTCATCTCTCATGAAAACTGGAGCAGCCCCAACACAAAATGCAATTGTCGATCCTTAACTTGTCATGAGAATGAAAAGAGAAATTATATTGCAAGCAGGCAGTAAAAAAGGAGAAAATTTACCTGTTTCAGGTAAATGTAGAGCCAGGATCTCATCCAGACACAATAAATTCAACTTATATGAATGACATCGTCCTATTTCTTGATACTCCATTTGGGTGAGTCTTCTCTGAAGTTAAAAGGATTGAAGGATTCCTGACACTAAGCAGTCTCCAAACTAAATACACAGAAATGTTGGCAAGTTCATAATCTCGGAAAAGTTCACAACAATTTATTTAACAGCAATTTTAATTATGTTTTAGAGTAAATTAATTAAAACATCAAAAATAATTTGTGTTTCAGTCACTTTGACACAGCATAAACATTTCAAACTTTAAATAAACTGGAGCATTTCTCTCTCCAAAATCCCATTTAGGAAAGAGTTCTGCTTTGAGGATGTGTTGTTTGCTGTTACACAAAGGCTCCACTTCTGATGGCCAGAGTTTCTGGATTTACATTGATTCAGTCCTGATAGCACTGGAATTTCAAAGGTGAGATATTCATGCTGTAAGTCTTGATAGTCCTCTGCAGAACTGCAAATGGACTCTGTGTTGCCTCCTGCCCTGCCACGCTGCATCAGCATCTTCTCACTCAAAGGCCAAGACCTGTCAGGATGTCGGAGGCTCAAATGCATCTGCAGCTCTGATTTCCCACCTTCTTCAATGGTTACCTCTCATAAAGGCCATGAAAAAGACTCATAAAGCCATGAAGGGTTTTCAGACTGTGAAACCTGCACAGTGTAAAAGCCTCTGCTTTTTCACAGACTTTGTTGTTCTGTACATTTTGTACAGTACAACAAAATGTCTTCTGTAATATTCTGCTGCCAACTAGCAGATTCTTCCAAAGGATTAATTTTTCTCTTTTTCAGGACAACAATCAGCTTAGCAGCATCTGCAAGGAGGTGGAAGCAACCCCTCTCTGCCCTGCAGCCCCTTCACAGGAGCACACTGATCACCAGTGTAGGGTGACCCCTGGGTGACAGTAGTGGGACCAGAATCAGTGAGTTGCTCAGCAAGTGAGCTGAGACAAATCAGTCAACAAGCTGGAGAAGCACCTCCTCTCCTTCCAATCGAGGCTTTTGAGTAACTGAACAAGATTTTATACTCCTATAGGATCATGTTGAAGGAGTAATGTCTTTACTCCTGGGAGTCCAAGGCTGAGCTGGGAGGCTGCCACAAGAAATTATGTCTATGTGCAACAAGAAACATCTTCACACCATTAGTGCTAGCGGGAGGAGGCCTGGCTGTGCACCAAAGAGTGGGGAACCTGCTCCCCAGTGCTCTCTCACAGGTTGTGTCAGCTTCACCAGAAAGCTGGGTTTATCTCCTCCAGCAAGGTTAGACCTGGAAAAATGACAAGAGAAAGCAGTGATTTGGTCAGCAGCGAGAGCACAGCTGCGTCCATGGCAGCTACTGCAGATTAAAGGTAGAGAAGAGGGGGGCAATGCCCCACACATCTTTCCAAGCCTCAAAAGTGTAATAGAGTACAAATATCAAAATGACATGAATCTGGGGTCTGCTGTCTTCTAACAACTTCTGGAATAATCCTCACACTCTTTACAAAAGTCAACAAACTATAAACAACCATGACATTGAGTGTGTTCCCCTCCATAAATATGTAGCAGACAGCACTGTAAGGAACTCTGGGTAGGTAGTAAGAAACCCTGTGGGGATGAGGCTTGAAAGCAGTCAGGGCTCAGAGATCCCCTTACACTGAGTAACACAGACACCTCTTACAGAAGAAGACATTAAGATCTATCCATCTTCATGTGTCTTTCCCTGACCTTGGCTGGCCAAGATGCACTGGAGAGTACATTTTCCCCACAGAATCAGCCAGGCTCTGTCTTGAGATTTAATTTCCTGTGAACTAAAGCAGTGTCAGAGCCTGTCGGGTGGCAGGTTGTCTGAGAACTGGGAGCAGCAAACCCCTGTTGTAAAGCTCTGGGCTTACTCTACCTGAACTATGTCTATACTCTTAAACAAACAGGCCAGGACTCATGAGGCCAAGTGCTGCAACACAGCTTACATACACACAGCTGAACTTTCTTTCCACTCAAAAGAGATTGGTCTTATCCCTTCTGCACTTTGGAGACTGGACTAAAACCATGCTGGAGAGCAACTAGACAACCTGGTTAATAAAGGAAGACTGGCCAAGCTCAGCCAGCCAGCCTGAAATCCTGGTGCCAAAGGAAATCCTGCTGTGAATCAGGCTCCCGAGGCTGGTCTGGCTGCAGCTGATACAGCTGAAGCAGTTGCCATTCAAATTGTTCGTCATCCCTCCACCCCACACACCTCAGCAATTCTGCCACAATAGCTGAGGGAATACAGGCCAGGCCTGCCAACCTGGCTGAGTTTGAATGGTTTTGGTAGGAGGTTCTTCGAGGACCTGAGTCAGTTGGAGAGATGGAAATTAAGGACTGATTTTTCTATTAGTTTGATGTCTGTAGAAGGTGAAATGACCTGAGGCCAGGGAAGTTTCCCTCTGGCTGTTGTGCAGGCAGAGGATGTGTGGTCTTTGTGTATCCTTCATGCTGAGCACAAGTCATTCACTGCTTGTTTCAGTCTGCAGCTCACTGTAACAAAATGTGACAGTGCCAAGGGTCCGTCTTTACTGGGAAAATCTTACCAGTGGAGAGGGTAGGCCACCGGTCCAGTCTATAAATGCCTGGGAAAACCAGGAGAAAAATGTCTCTGGTTTTTATATTGCAGGGGCACTCTTTACAACTCGCAGCATACCTGTACATCTTTCCCAGTTCTGGACAACTTCATGGGCTTGGCCAAAGCCTCCCCCTTCTTGCTGCCAGTTGCTCTGGTTTTCAGCCAAGCTGCACAGAACAGCCTCACAGTAAGTCTCTGAGACTTCAAGTACAGTAAAATGTAGGTCAAATCCTGCCTTGTAGCTGGGGGCAAGCTGCCCTCTGGATCTGCGGAGTCTGTGGAGCCCCAGCTCCTATGTCAGGCATTGTCCCGCCCTTTGGCTTGAGTTTTATTTGTGAGAATTAGCCTGGAGGCTGAGAAATTACAAATGGACTGGCCACTGTTTGCGAGTAGAGTTGGGCAGAGAGGGGATTATGCAAAGCAGGAGACACTGGAAAATCAAACAAAAATACCGTCCTGAAAAGTTGGCTGCATAATAAAAATAACAATTAAATAATTATTTTTAAAATCTGGTCTGTGGATGGGAGCTTTTATGGTCATTTTTTGACCCCTGCTCACCCAGCCCTCGGGGAGACGTGCAAACACAGGCGATGGTGGGGGAGGGGGGGTGGGCAAGGAGGCTCTTCCCTGCCCAGCAGAGAGAGCAAAGTCCCCGCAGAGGGTTCCTCTGGCGAGCGGTGGCAGGGTGGCTGGTGAGGAGGGGCAGCGGGGTGTCTGCCGATGCCGAGGTGCGATGGCCCCACAGAAGACGGCGCATTGTGCGCGGCAGGGCGAGCCGGCGCTTTGGTGCCAGCCAAGAAAACAAATGCCTTCCCGCTGTCTCCTGGAAATGCTTCCACCGCTCCTGCTGAGCGCGTTCATTTCAAAGCCCGCTGACTTTTTGCCCTTTCTAATAGAGCTTAAAATGTTTCAGTTTTCCAGGCTCCCCCCGCCCCGGCCCTCGGCTCGGAGGCACTAATGCCGCAGGTTCGTGGGATGCCAGGGGAGTGTATGGCCAATGAAAAGGATTAGGGGGCGGTTGGTATCTGAGTGGTCTTAAGATTCTTCCCCGCAGTGGCAGTGAAACGCTATAAACCCGCAAATCTTCAAAAGTATCGGTTAAAGCCAGCAAAATCCCCTCTGGAGCCTGGCCGCTCCAGCTGCGGGGCTGCCATCCCGCCTTTCCCATCCCGGCCTCTGCCCTTTCTCCCGGAGCTGCTGGGCTCCCCGCTGCCGCGGGTGCGGCTCCCCGCCGGCGCTGCCCCGGGCCCGGCCCGCAGCTGCCCGCCCTCCCCGGCCGCCCTCCCGCCGCCGGCCGTGTGTGTGTTTAGGAGGTGCCGTTTCCCACAGCTCTGATCTAATGCAGCTGTAATTCAATCTCCGTGTGACCGGCACTCCGCCGGCGCTCTCCCACCCGCCGGCAGGCTCCTCTCTCCCAGGCTGTGTGTGTGTGTGTTACACATTTACACTGTCAATCTGACGGGCTCCCCTCAAACAACCCCTCTGTATAGATTTACAATGTCAATCAGGCGGGCTGCGGGGGCTGTCGGCGGCAAGCGCTCCCCCCCGCCGCCTCCGCTGCCCCCGCAGCACAGTCACCCTATACCTGCCACTCAGCCCCGGCAAAAGGACTTTTGTTTAATGGCATTTGTGTGCGGCCACAAAGAGCAAAGGCAGCTGAGGCAGATAAGGCTGAGAACCTGAAACAGATGTAAAAGAGATCAGATCGAGTTTTCTGCGGATCCTCAGCTCCTGTAGGGATTTATGACCCCTTTTAACCCCATTTTAAATAGGTTAAACCGGGCTTGTTTTATACGGACGAAATGAGACCGGCGCTTGTACAGAAATTTACCCAGAGGAGTGGATCAACCCCCCAGTTTTGCTCCATACCTTATCGCTAAGCCAACCCCTTTGGCCTCTGCATTGCTCATCGTTTGAAAACTTTTCTGTGATCTCATTATAACTCACGTCCTCAGAAAGATCACAAAGCTGCCAGTTGACCTTTAGCCCCTGAAGAGTCCTAATTTTGGGTTGGCAACTTACAGCTCAACAAGCGAGGCAAGGCAGGCGGACAATAGTGGCGGCTGAGCACGGGGAGCACGGCACAACAATAAGCTGTCCTTGGAAGTGCTGGGCTGCGATTGTCATCCCAGACACAATCATGGGAGACTCGGTCGGTATCGCTTTCTTTTGGCAGACAGCTTTGAACTCTGCTCTTCCCTTCCTGTTTCTCTGTTAATTATAAGTTTCTGCTTCTTCCCAATGACAGATGAATCCACCAGGGGTGAGAAAAACCAAAGGGACAAATTCTGCTCAGCTGGGGCTGCTGAGCCTCCCCTGGCTCACACCAGCTTATTCCAGATTTACACTACAGGGCCTGAATCGAGAGAAGAATACAGCTTAGTAGGTCAGCCAGCGGTTTGTACAAAATTCATAAACCAGTCTTCCTTGGAGAAGGTTTGACAAAGCACTGTGATACTCACTACAGATAACAGCTAAACTTTAAAGCTCACTTGCTGCTGCAGAACTCCCTCTTCTCACAGGCACCAACGGCACCAATTTCTAGAAGATCCTGGGAGTCATTTCTTGAGGGCTTCTGCACCGCCCAATGGATGTTGTGGCAGCTCTACAGCCTCTTTACAACTCCTATACTGTTGCCTTTACCTGTGAGGTGACTTCATGATTTTTTTTTTAAACAAGAGCATTACTGATACCAGGAGGGATTTTTTTCTAAAGTGCCTTTCCCGCTGTTCTCTTAAAATGGAGACTCACAACAAAGCAGCCCTAGAAACACTACCGTAAGAAGAACCATGTCAATTATTTCTATTTCATGGGTATTACTGACTCATCACAATTTTCTATTGCGCCGAGCTTTTGAAGCCAGCTGTAAGAGGTGGAACATATTTCATTTTTGTCATGCAGGGGGTCTTCTGAAATCCTGCATTTTCTCTGGTTGGGGATGGAGGTAAAAGAGGGAAGTTCCCTAATAGCGACACAAAGAGTGTTCCAACTTGTGTCTGTGCCTCCACTCTCCCACGCTTGCACCTGTGTCCCCAAGCCTCTAACAACAGCATCAGAACTAAAAAAAGCTTTGCTGTGCTCAAAGGAAAGTAAGAAATGTGACCATCCAGCCTGGGAGGCAAAGAGACAAAACTTCTAACTAGAGGTCATGTCTCAAATCAGTATTCATCAGGCACATGCTTACAGAAAAGGGCTCCCGACAAGAAGAAAAAACACACAGATATAAAATAGACATATCATAAAATAGAAAGGAGGCCTCTAAATTTTCCCACTTTTGGGGTGGGTATTTTCTGCTGAACTCCTACCCAGCCCCTAACTCACACCCCTGCAAATGACCACAGATGTCAGGCTTTTTTCCCCACAATTTACACATACACGAGAAAATTCAGTTTGCACCAAGGGGGCAGAAAATCAAGTGTTTGCCACAGCTGCTGGTGCTGAGGGTTCATGTCTATCAGCAAACACCCGGGGCTGGGGAGATGATGCTGCACACGTGGAGAGCTGCTCCCGGATATTGCAGCGCACTCGCCTCAAAGCCCTGTGTCTGTCTGGCAAATGCTGTGGGGCTGGGGCTCAGACCAAATCCCAGCCTCTCCTGTCCCTGCATTACTGGAGGAGTTGAAGTTCCTCTACCTTTGGGCAGACAACATCTCAGGGCCAAGGGCAAGAGGGTACACGGTGATCTTCCTGCTTCTTCAGCAGGAAGCCAGGTAGAATTTAGCCCAACTTCCTACCCTCACCATCTCTGCCTCAGCCTGCAAATTAACTCCATCACCCTAAACACACAAACTGAGCAGAGAGAGTTGGTTTTATTTAAAGGTAACATAAAAAGCCTATAAAAAGTTTAAAAGCCCCATATAATTATTTTATTTTATTTTCAGTCCCATGGTATTAATTAAAAAAACTGCCCAGCCTGAGAATTCGATTCTTTCTATCTGATATGGGGACGAAAAGGAATCTCTCTTGAGAAAGGTTTCCAGAGTCCTTAATCACCATTTAGGGGCCCTGCTCTTTGAAGGGCCATAGAGGAACAAAGTGGTTTGGGGATTAACGAATGGCTTTCATTTCTTCCCTAATGATGAGCAAAGTGCAACGAATGCCTAGGGCAGATGATAAATTGAGGCAGAAAATGTTGCACGAGTGCCTTTTGCTAAGCTAGAGGATCGGTGTCAACAATATAAAAAAAATGCCTCTGTTTGCTTATAAGAAATAATGTTTGAATCGTTAAACAGTCGAGACACTATTGGCCATATTTAACCGCCTTGTACCTGCAGCCCCTTTGCAAACAACCCCTTTGAAGTGACTTCAAAGGGTCTGTGCACATAAGGAGAGGCTGCAGTATCAGTCACTCCATTGGGTACTCATGGGACTGTGGAGCAGAGCACAACAGAGCAGAGCTGATGCTGCCCACAGCCTCATTCAGGGCTGGAAGTGAAAAGGAAGGCCATCTAAGAGCCCCTAAGAATATCTTACTCCAAAGAACATAAAGAAAAAAATACAGCATGTTCCCTTTGACACTGTCCCAAAAGCCACTTTGAGCTGGGGTTTCCTTCAGGCATGGGAAAAAAAAACCCAACAAAAACAAAAAACAAAAACTTAATTCTTAGGAAAAAAAATTAGACAGAGTCATGATACTCTGTAACATGTTTCTGTGGTGAGGGTGAGGAATCCATGATGGAGCCAATGTCCCCAGAAGTCACTGGAGACACTCCCTAGAGTGCCAAGCCAGGCTTGAGTCAAAGTTAGCAGGCAGCACAAGTCAGAAATCTCTGCTGGCAAAAGGGGTGCAGAAGCTGACTTAACAGAAAACAATCAAATCTGCAAAACAGACTGTAATGTTTTCCTTTTGTAAGGCTCTATCTCAGAGTGCAGATAGGAATTAACTGACCCAGTGACACAGATGGCAGGATTTGTGGAAGTACCTTTTCTCCTTTCCTTCTTTTTATGGACAATTTTCTGTTCTTTGCACAAACATCATAAGAGTCGCAGAACTAAGCCTGTCTGTGCTGTCCAGATACACAAAGATGGCATCACGATGTTACAACTCCTTGTTTTTTAACCTGGAGGAATGATACAAGTTCCCTGGGTACATCTGGAGCTCAGATCACCTTCTTCGGAAACTAGTGAGATATGACAGGAGGGTAATTTTGTGTGTTCATTTTACCTCTCTGTTCATTAAAGAGAAAGCCTATGAGGATCAGATGTTCAAAAGTGCCACATTTTTATGTCTGGGGTTACATGTTTCAGTGATATATGAGGTCCTTCTCCTGCTTATTATGGCTATTATAAGGTTCAAAAGCACTTTCTGAGGAAAGTATAAGTACAAACTACATGATTTCATTCTGCAAGATAATCTTAGTGACTCTCACCAGAGATGTGTAAACATTCCTCCTTTTTTAAAAGTCTAAAATCAGTTTTTATGTTTAGAGGATTTCATAGGAACTTGAGGATGATGAGGAATCAGGCAAAAACTTCAGGATTTCCAAGATAATTAGTATTTTTAAATGATGAAACAGCATGAATAGGAGTTCTACACATTTATCTCTATGGAGAAAAAATAAATTACCTGCTACTACAGAAAAACAGATTGGTTAGTGACTTAGATATTTGTAAGGAATGAAAATAGTAGTGCTAGGGCAAGTGCTACCCATTTAGCAATTGGTAGAGAATGAAAATATGTTGTACTGGAGAATGCAGACTAGCAACATGCTTTACTGCACGTCACCTGAATATATAAAATACATGCTGAGCTAGCATTATTGTCTTCATTAAAATACCTGTAATGTGCAGGTGACATAAAAGGATAAGGTGGGAGAATTGTAAAACTGTAAATATAAGGAGCGGGAGAGCTTGTGCTTGCATCTCTTACAGAAAACTAAATCAATGTGGGAGCAGTAGCTCATTCTTAAGATTAGAATTGGAAGCAAATACTTTGAGTAAGACAAGGAAGAATAGAGATTAGGAAAATATTGTGGTCAAACAAGTAATGTAAGGATGGATGATGTATAGACTTTCTGAGGAGAGAAATTCAGGAGATGATTTTTACATACTCCACGAATGTGACACTGCCAGCCTTTCACATCAGTGTGAAGGAAAAGTGGGAGCATGTATCAGTGGTTCAAAAGGGCTTCTTAGGAAAAAACCACAAATGGGTTCAAAACACTCTTCAGGCAAACTGCTGTGGCTGGAGGCAGAGGAGGGAGGAAGTGAGGAGGAAGGGTTCATGGTGAAAAGCATGGTGCCACAGCTTATGATGCCCTCAGGCAGGCCAGGCATGGAGGCTTGATTCCCAGGGACCAGTGCCACCATGGTCTCCTCACAGGCCAAAACCAGTGTGTTGCCCTTAATCAGGAGCAGACTGGAGGACATCTGCCTCTGCTTCAGAGGTACTCATGGTAAGCTAGAGACAGCTTCAGCTGTCTTAGGAAAAGAGACCCTTCTGCAAGGTAAGAGTTAATCCTGGAAACATGTCTGTGATCCTGGTAACGGCAAACATGTTGCAAACAGAAAGAAAAGCTAAACACATAAAGAGATCCATAAAGAAAGCTAAATCAGTCGTAGGATGTGGAGACGGGTGAGGGCAGTAGGTTCAGCGTGGCTAAGTAAAGATGCAAGCAATTAGGATGAGCAATAAGCAGAAAGCCTTCCAACTATAAACAAGCTGGGGAAAGAGGACTCTGGGAAAGCTGTACAAATAAGCAGCAGTGACTTAAAAAAGATATTTAGAGGAGGAAAAATAAATCTTGAATAGAGTCCTTCAGAGAGTGCTTGACAGCAGCACCATCATGTGCATCAGTGTTCAGAGAAGGGCATGCTCTCCCCAGCACACCCCCTCTGCCAACACTGTCTGACGAGCAAGGACATTCACTGCCATCCCTAGAGAGCAGACTGAGGTTTGGATCTCATCTGTGCAGGTGCTTGGGGTTGTGGGAGCTCTTCAGGAATACTCTATATTTTATTAATATTTTGAAATTCTTTTACATTGAGTTGATGAACAGATTAAGAGACCATTATCTAGGATATGAAGCCTTAATCTGTCAGCTACCAGTGTTTCATAGACAATTTTTCAGCCCTCCTAGTCATGATATTTTATATATTTACATTAGAAAACAGGAATAGAAAATCCTGATAATTTTAATCATCTTATAGCCTGAATTGCTCCAGAGAGAAGGAAACAAAAAAAAAAAAAAAGAGAAAGATGCTTTTCTATTATTTCCTTTCAGGAGAAAATTAGATACCACATGGTCATAAAGCCCTGAATTGAGAGCGACAACAAGTCCCCTTTCCCAAAGATCTTACAATGTGGAAAGGATAAAAAAATGAATTTGTGTGTAGAGGGGATAAATGGTCTTTTCATATCCATAAATGCTTTATTTTTGCATGAGTCATAGTGGGTTTGAGTAAGTCCTTTAAAATGCCTCACATTTTGGCTCTGGGCATGGACATCCTCTGTGAGAAACCAAGTTTCTTAAAGCCACTCAAAGGATCTGTATGAGCTCGGGAAACTGGGAGCTGCTTCCACCACTGCAGACCCCATGCCAGTCACTGATCGTGGCAGTGCTGGTGACCCTGCAGCCAACACCATCTTGGGAGCTTCCACACATGCACCTAAACCTGCTTGGGTCACTGCAAAGGGGTGTGAGCAGGGAGGCACGAGCACATCTATGGAGGGGGAGACAAACTGGTGCTAGCAACCAGTTTTGGGGTCTTTGAGTGGGTTTTTTCTTTGTGTTTTTGTCTAGGAAACATCCCTAAGGAGGGTGAGGTGGTTCCTGC
The DNA here is from genome assembly GCA_013396875.1 of Vireo altiloquus. Classification (NCBI taxonomy): domain Eukaryota; kingdom Metazoa; phylum Chordata; class Aves; order Passeriformes; family Vireonidae; genus Vireo; species Vireo altiloquus. The sequence goes on from VZRF01015562.1 coordinate 121,882, forward strand.
CAGAGAGGTCTGTTGTGCCAGCACTTAAACAGGACCTCTTCAGGATGCTCACACTTAATTCATACTGTTCCACATTTTTGGAGTCTTTTCCAGTCCTTTCACCTAAGCCTGAAGGCTTTCAATTGTTCCCTCAGTGTTCCAGGACTGGAATCAGCTCAGGTCCCAGGGTGGAGACATCCTCTGGGCCATGGCATTGTGGCACGAGCAGCTGTTGCTGGGACACCCAGCAGAGCTGCCCAGAGCTGTGCCAATGCTGCTCTCAGGGGTCCCTGTGGACAAATCCAGTCTAAGGGGCTTGGGGACAGGAAGGAAAACACGAGTGATGGGAGGCTTTGTAGCTCTCCTGGATGACTTTCCAACAGACGGAATTATTTCTCCATCTGTCTCCCTGGGAGAGGCAAGGGAAAGGTGTGGGAAGAGCCTCCAGGAACATGGATATCTGCTACAGTTTGTGTTACAGGGTGTCTGGACCACATGTTTACCTTTTATCACTACAAGCCATGCCTGAGACATGCAGGCCTCACAGAAAACCTGCTCTGAGTGGCTTTCCTTCTACAAATGGAGTTGCTCAGAATTGTTCTCAGAAGAGGGAGGGATTTTCAAGCAGAAACTTTGGAAGACGGCACTTTGAATGATGAAGGTAATTCTCTTACCCAGTGAAAGAGCTTTTCACCTCCCTTTTGGCCCATTTGGCCTCTTCCATTGCTGAATAGGAATCACTAAAGCCTCTGACAGTTACCAAATGGCAAACCAGGCCTCAATGCTGAAACAAGCCTATCCCGGGGGATTTTATTGATCTACATAATTAACTAAATTGTACAATCAGTACAGTGGCCCTGCACTGACTGTTTGATAGAAAAATCAACTTTGTCCCGTCTATTTGCCTCCCAACGCACTTTGAATACTTCTAATGGGAGATTTCCACCATGGAAATGATCAGGAGAGGCTGCGCTGTCACTCAACTTTTCTTTCTTTGCAGCCACCAGGCTATGGCTGGATTTGTGCCTGACATTTTAGTGCCATGCCTGCCACATACTCACATTCATTAATGAGCCTTTCTCCTATTCTGAATGTTACTTGTCACACGGGGAAGGTGAATCTGTTAAAAGGTGAGTCACAAAACAGTCAAGACCGAGCAGAAGAAGCCACAGAGACTCCCTTAACAAGCAATGGCCACATGATGCAGCCAACGGAAAGGAGTTTTCAACAATTATAATGAAAAATCACAGCCAAGACACCAGTCAGATTTGAATTTCTCTTTTTATCTCACTAGAGTGCTCTGCAGCCAAGACACCACCTAATTTAGCCAAGTCCATTGTTACCCTGCCATTAGGCCCCAGAGGAACTTCAGGTACCCTGCAGGACTCAGTGCAGCCAACAGAAACCACTGAGGGTGCATTTTGCTCCATTCATCCAAACCAATTTACTGCCTGGCCAACATGCATGTGACACTTAAAACCCATTCAATCTGCATGCCCTTAGAGGCCAGTTCCTGAGTTCATGGAGATATGGCACAGCTCAATCCTGTTGGTATTTAATGGCCAGCACCCTGTGTAGCAGGTACCAGAGTCACCATTCCCACCAGTCTGGCTAACCCCAAAACAAGCACTGGGGCTGCTCATCCCACAGGGCATCTCACCAGGAAATGTCTGACCCAAGGAAGCAAACTGCAGTTCAAAACAGTGGCTCGTGGCTGTGATTGATAAGGAGCACTGCCCAGTCTTCTTCTCCTGGAAAAGAAACTGCTCGGCCTCCAGATTTGTCAGCAGGGTCAGATAAAATAAATTACTTGAGAAAAATAAGTATTGCATAAATTATTTCAGAAATTGAGTATGTCTAATACAATTTTGAGAACAGACTTGCCAAAAATGCGAGAAGAAGAAAAAGCAGTAGTGAGGTCAGAACCCCATGAGGTTCAGGAATAACCCAGCATGCCTTGGGCATCTGATGGATCCTCAGCAGCACATAGCCAGACACACTTATTAATTTCAAGGAAGCACATCTAAAGCAGGACCATCACTGTGCTTCTTTTTTAACTTCAGTCACCAGATGCAGATTTCCTTCCACAAGGGCTCAAGAATATCTGTCACCCTTCAGAAAGAAAACAACAGTAGATCCTATATAACCTTTCTTCTGGGAGCAAAATGTACTTTCCACATCCACCTTTATGTCTGCCCCAGCCTGCAAGTCAGTACAGCTGTTGGGACAGCAAGGGAAGGAAATAGAGAGCCAGGAGATCATGGAAGGCAGGGCAGGACCAAGAGGAACCTTCACCTTCTTTGACACTAACATCACCTCTCTCTTACCTGCCTTACCAGCAACACCTCATTTTTCATCCTTAAAAACTTCCTTTAAATTAGCCAAAGCTGAAGTTTGAGGTAAAAAGCAGCAGGTGAACTTTAGTTTATGTTAGACTATTGTAGTTCATGGCGGTGGTGGTGAGGGTGGCAGTGGCCATGGTACAGGGTTGCCTGAATCTGGAGCAGTGAGATCCTGCCAGAGCAGAGCTGATGCAAATGCCAAAACTGAAGCCAAAAAAGGTGACAAGAACTGGTGAAGCAACTGAAAATCTCTTGGAGTAGCTGTCTCCCCTGTTGCAGTCCAGAGGCAGCAGTGAGAGTTGTTCCAGTGTCTCTAGAGGGGAAAACAGAGAGGCATGAAGGTGAGAAGAGGATCAGCCACACTGAGGAGTGGGAAGGAGAAAGGGGCTCTGCATGAGCTATGTGACTGCTGATTTTTTCTGTACTTTCTCCTAACTCTTGGCAAAGATAAGACCCTGCCAAGCTGACATGCCAATCAAGTTCCTTTCCATCCACATGCTGATATGCGCAATTAAAAGTTTCAGAAAGATCTAGTTAAACCTGATGTAAACTGCAGATTTGTATTTTCTACCAACCTCCCACAAAACCTTTCACACCTAACCTAAACTCAACATTGCCAACTCTCCTGAGATGTTTTGTGATGGTGTCTTGTGATAATGGGTGTTTTTCCTAAAGCCCCAAACGGAAATCATTACATGAGAATCTCAGCTTTCATTAAAAAGTAGATTTCTATCCCTCAGGGCCATGAAAGAAAGCTCAAAGTTGTGAATCAAGCAAATCATGCTGGCTTAGAAACCAGAAGGCCAAACAAAAGAAGCCAAGGATAACTACTGTGCCCATAGCTCAACACAGCTCCTGGACCAGGAGAGTCCCTGCAGGGCCATGACCCTGCTCTCAGGTGAACTGCCCTATGGCACCATTGATGCCTTAAATGGCTACCTAGAAACAGAGACTAGACAGGAATAAAGGAATAAAGGAATAAAGGAGATATTTATTTGAAAGGGCTTTCAGATGTACACTCTGGGCTCCAGAGGGTCCTGCCTCAGTGGATCCCAAAATGGACAATGACAGGTCACAAGTTCTTCACACTTTTATATCAGCATAAATTCACCAACCAGAACCCAGCCAATGATGGAATTTCCCCAAGCTTGCACCCCCTCCCCAAGATGAAGGTTTACAGTTCTTGGGCCCAGGACGGTCTGGGTGTCCTTTTAGAGCAAGCTGGAGAGGCTTTGTTATGTCTGTCTGAGCATAAGAGAACAGCACTTAACAAGCTACAGGAAACTTCAGAGCTACACTAGCAGTACAGGATTTGAAAAACACAAAAGTTAAAACCTAAGGCACCACCATGCACTGCAAAATAAAGGTGCACAAACTTCTCTTCAGCAGTTGTTGGGTGATTGGACATCTTCGTTGTGCCTTATTTTGGAGTGCACAGAGGTGAAAAGAGATAGACCAACAGACGTGCAAACACAGGCACACATCCGTGCCACATATCAGGCTTGCTGGTGTAGACACAGTCACACCAACATAAAAATGAATGAGGATGAATCCATCATCCTCACAAGCATCCCACTGCAGAGGTTGTTCAATTACAACGAGGTTGCAAAAATCGCCCAAAGATTCTTAGTTTTCTGGTCACACTATTCAGAATAAATGTTACACAGCAAAAAATGGCAAGTGCTCACATTTTGCCTCTTGACTTTTCTAGGTAAACTCCTCCCCAAGTACAAAAAAGGAGACAGAAAGAAGCAATTTAATCCTCACCCTAATATGAAAATACATTCAAAAGGAGAAAAAAGAACAGAATTTGAAGCTTTTGCTTGGTATTTCTGTCACTCATATATACAGATTTCACTTAGGTGCATGCTTAAACTGTTGTATTTTAATTTTTATAGCATAAACATCTGATTTTCCACACAGAAAGAGCTGGTTGTTCCCAGCTCTTTCTGCCAGTGAAGGACAGTGTTTCTTAGAGCAAGGAGATCACTGGCTTTTCTGCCAAGATGCAGCAAAACACAGAGGTAGGGACTACACTCCTGCCCTATTCCTGTCTTCTTCAGGATTGAAGCGAACTGCTATAGAAAAGAAATTTTGGATTGCTCAGAAAGGCAAAATGTTTTGTGACCTTTGAAACAGCACTGCAGAAATCCAGCTGTCTCATGAGCAAGCACCAGACACAGCAGCATTAGTAAGCTGTGCACTGAGGGGCTCAGCCCGATGGTTTGCTTAGAGAGGAAATTGCTCTTGTAAAGGTTTTTAAAGCTCAGCTCACATGGGCACACACCCTGCTCAGAAAAATATATTCTGAGCTTTTTCTCTTAACACTTCTCATTTTCTAACTAAGATAATTGAATGACTCAGTGAACATGGCTGGCATTAAAATCTTGGGGGAGGGAAAAGCAGAGGTAGCAAGCTCTAAATCCTCTGCCAAATCCCCTTTTCATAATTTATAGTCTGTCACCAGTTTATCACCGAGAACTGTCCCTCTTTTTCTCATTCTCCAGGCTCCTTTCCCAGTGGACAGTCCATGCCAGCTGTCTCGGCAGCAGGAACGTCCTTTTTTTCCCAAGCCTCGACCTGTGGGAAAATCTTCATTGGCCAGTAATTGATTCCACCCTGCCAGCTCCATTACTTTAGTCTACAGTCAAACTGCCAGCAGGCTGGAGACAGGCAGCCTCAGCCCTCCCCTGCTCCTGCTATTGAACCCGCTCCTGCCCAGCCTGTTGGCTACCGGGGCTCTGAGCTGATGTGTCAGCCCGCCCCGCAATTAGCACTAATCTGAAAATTGGCCTTTGCTAGCAAAGCCAAGCACCTGACAGCTAATTGTTGATGTCAGATTGATGTGCATTTAATATGGAAAGGTTATTTATCAAAGAGTACGGGTTTTTTCTGTTGGTCTTGGTTTGTCCCTGCATTGCCACAGGCGCTTACAGCCCACGGACCAATAAAGATCTTATACTTCATTTAACTTAAGGAGCCTTCTAAATACCCTTTTCAAACTCTCGGTGTAGGGCAGTTCAGTACTTATCTATTTATAGTGTTTATAAAGAAATCACTGCTAAGCAAGCAATTATTGTTTTTAGTCTCTTTTTTTGGAATCAAAATATTGGGGGGTGAAGAAAGGTTGATAACAGAATAGCCACTGCTGGCCAGCTCTGGGATTAAAAATGAAGTTTTGAAGTGGCTTTTCTTACAGCAGGCTACTTCAATGTTTACAGTATTATTTCTGATTTCCATGGCTGTGTGTGTCATAGGAAACACATGGGGAAAAACATAGGTCCAGCTGATTTTAACACAGGTTTTGCCACTCATGACAATAGAGTAGGAACTTCCCTGGTGGTTTTGTGGAGACAAAAGGACATGATCCTTCAAGTCCTCATCCTGGCATCAAATGGCAGAAGGTGCAGCCACGTGCCCATGAAAACCCCTCACACTGCAGTGAAGTTGGCTGACATACATCTATCTATCTATCTATCCATCCATCCATCCAAGTATTGTAAAATGGATTATCTTGATGCTGAAATCTGTAGCTAAATGTTTTCCATAAGTGTCAGGCAATCGCTAGACTGAAAACAGGCTGCAATAGAAGCATTACTATTGGGAGCATTTGCCTGATGTGGCACAGGTTGCCATCTAGCACCTCCATAAATAGCCTAAAAAAGCAAATCCACCAGACATTTGATCAAAACCACATTTTTTCAGACTGGACACATATTTTAGGTCATGATAAAGTCGTGCTAAAAACCAATAGGGCTTTGCAAATGCTTAGAGGGAATTAATACATCCTACGGAGATTTGGAGGTCAGCAAAAATACTAGTGGTGCATGTAAGACTCTGCCACAGAACCTTTAGTAAGAAAAAAAGGATTTAGTAAGAAAAAAAGGTTTTAAAGGAAACAAGAGGGAAGACAGTCTCTAGCATGAAAAGCTACAAAAAGTGGTAAATCAGAGGGGACACAAACACAACAACAGTTTGGTATAAATTATATTCTGACAGGGAAATGAAAAATACCACTGCAAGTTGTGTGAAGTAATTGCTCATATTCATTCCACAGGTGGAGGAAAACATTGTTCACATACATCAAACATATCTCCTTTTTGAACAAAGGTAGTCAAGTATGTTACAGTCTCCTGACCTCTAAAATATCTATCTCTAAACTATCTTTTAAAATATGAAAGTATATCATTTGTATTCTTCCACTAACTTCACACCACAAAAATTTAAGTGGAAAGCAGGATCTGAAGAAGGACCTTCACTGCAAAAAAGAAAATTAATTAACATTTCATCATTCATTAGGCATTGCCTGGATAACAATATCTGTGCTAAGGTAATGAATGGAGCAATGTGAGCAGACAAAGTGGAGGCAACCAACTTACTGGGGCTGGGTGTTGGGGCAGGCAGAAGCTGCTCTCAGTACCCAGCATTCAGCAGAGCTGGCAAAGTCCTGCACATCCTGGTGGTCCTCAGTCAGACGGACAAAGTTACACCAAACTTTTATCACCATCAGGGCTGCCACTTCACCAGGACTGCTGTGCTCTGCTGAGACCAGAAATCACCCCATGTGCCCTGACGAACCCTGGGCATGGTGACCCTCCTGGGTAGAAAGTCCAGGCCAGTGTGGATTTAGGAAGAGCAGCTCGTGGGCAGGGCTATGTGTCTCCGTGGCAGAGCTGTGTGCTGGGCAATGGGTGCTGGCAAAGGATGGGTGCATCCTGTGTACCTCCACCATGGCATGTCCTCCTGCTGGATAAACACTGGCTCCACACACAAAACTCCCCTCCTGGTGCTCTTGCAGCCAATATGGAAACTAAGCAAGTGCTTTGTTTCAAACACATGCTCCAACCCCCTGGGTTGCTCCTTGGTCAGGCTTTAAAGAGGTGTTGGGAAGTTTTGGCAGCATTGCTTTCAACTTGGCCAACGAGGAGATGTTGAAAGTTACATGACTGCATCCATACTGGAGTTCTGAAATGTGTTAATTAAGACATTCTGTTACCAACCCTTTCCTTCCTACACAAGACAAAACCCACCGGGTGCTACACGTGCCTGAAATGTTTTGTACATTTTAATGCTTCCCTGAATGTGGATCAATTTTTACACTTTTTATAATGCCTGTGTCCTAGCCAAAGACAAAGCCGATGACTCCAGTCTGAGTCAAGCACACGTTTAACACCCTCTGCTGAATAGGTCCTAGAAGAGGGGAGAGTTCAAGAAGTCAGGGCAGGATAGCAGCTGGTAGATGTTTGTCTGAGCTGTTCTTAAAGTAACAAAACTGCACAAGTTCCCTCTGGCAATTTATCCTGCTCCTTCAGTTTCCCTACTGATAGAAATTTTTTTATGAAGTCTAATCAATGGTCTCCTACTGCAATTTAAACCATCACTTTTCTTTCCTGTCTTCCATGGACACAGAGAACACTGCTCCCCACGGCTGATGTGTACTTACTCAAAGCCCTCTGTATTTTCATTACTCTAAACAATGCTGATTTGTCAATGTTTCCTCAGAAATGTATCCCAGGTCCCCAAGTATTGTTTTCCTCTGTGTTCCCAACAACTGACCTTTTTGCAGTGCTGAAACTGAAACCGGAACTGTTGCCCCAGTAGAGGCCACACAAGTGTGAGCAGAGCAGATGAGGATGAGGCTGTAGGTCCTAAAAAGCCATTCTCCTATTACATGTCCCAGTAGGACACCTGCCTTCTCTGCCACAACATGACAAAGCTGAACTGTCCCCCTCTGCAGTGCCACTTTGCAGAACTATTGCCTCTCACTTCACCACTTCTCAAGTCAGGAGAGACACTGGGACCAGGTGCTTCCCGACCACCCCTTCATACACTGAGGGTTTGGGCAGAATTCCTTCAAATCTTGCAATTCCCAAGGGGTAGGCTCTTCTCACCAATCCTTCCTCAATCCAGATATCTCCTGCTCCCTGCTCTCCTGCTGCTGGGTTGGCAAACTTGGGCATCTCTGGTGTAACTGCAGGTGAGTTTCCTTCTAATTCCTCCATGACAAATCCCAAAGGATGGCTCTGGTGAGAGACTGTCCAAGTATTATTCTTGTCTGCAATTTATATAACAAAAACATAATTTGGACGCCCATCAGCACACGTTCTTGTATGGAGTACAAGAGCTGCTAGTTAAGCAAGAGTTTCAGCCATAAAAAAAGGGGGAAATTTTCATTACATTGTTTTCTCTTACTTTGGTATTAATATCACTAGATAATACATATTCCTGTAATCTGGAACAAGGGTTTACTTCTTAGGATATAAAAGCATCTTTCTATTGGAACATGTCTGTCTTGATCAGCTTCTAACTTGAGATACTTTAAAAAGAAGGAAAAAAATGCAATTTTATCAATAGCTAAAATAAGGAAAAGATCTCACCGTGCCCAACCAAAACAATGACCTGATGCAGAAGTCAAGTCTATCAGGTAATGCTCAAGGGAACATTTTAAATAAGGAAAAAAGAGTGGAAGTGGGAAAAAAATATCATCATTGTATTCTTATGCAGTAATGTTCCTCCACTAGCATTAACAGCTTATCTCCCCATCTAAGCACTTCTCGATAACAGACTGGGTTTTATGTTGAGTACAGGCTGTACCAAGTCACTAAAACCATTCTATTGTTAAAGATTATATAAAATGGTCAATCAAAGTGTCACTTCTTCCTGCCCATCCCCCAGGCTGCTGTTGCAATAATTCCATATAAAAGTCAAGAATGAAGGGGGAGCAAAGCACCAGGAGAGGGAGAAAATGGCACATAGCAGAGCCAGCAGGCTCATGGGACACCCCACCACCACAGAGGGTTGTACTGCAGTGTCACCTAAGCAAAAATATCCAAATAAAACTTGTTTAGTGAATTTGTCCTTGCAAAACAAAAAAAAAAAACAACAAAAAAATGTGTTTAGCAGTCTGTGCACCTGCAGGGCTGCTGAGCATCTTTCCATGCCTTGTCTGGTACAATGGGTCCCAGCACAATACAGATGTGGGAGATGAAGCCAGAATAGGCTCAGAAGTCCACTTTTCTAGTATTTCGAATGATATTTCTAGATAATCATGCTATATCCATGGCTCAGAAATAAGCTGTGTCAGATCAAAATAATGGAAAACCATGACACTTGGTAACTGAATTCAAAAAGCTGTTTGTTTAGTTGGTTGTGGGTTGGGGTTTTTCCCCCTAGTAGGTTTTCACACCTGTTATAGTGGAATTTTGAAGGGGCTTTCTGAGAAGGCCTAAACTGGTAAAAGGTGCAGTTTTGAGATCAATGTCCAGTGTTCATGTGGAATGGGAAACAGCTCCTCTAAGCTTGAACAATGCCACAGGCATGATGAGCCACAGGGCTTTGGGGACAAAGTCCTTCTATGCACGAGGGCAAAGGAATTCCTTACATTGAAAGAACAGTCAATCCCCAGCATAAAACAGTATTACAGACCTCTGTCACACCTGCCCTCAGTCATCTCAGCACCAGAAGGACACAAAGCGGTTGCATCTCACCCTTAATGCTCATATTCCTGGGAAAATTGAGTGGGCAGGAGAACTGCATTCATTTGAGCAGGCTTGAAATAAGCCTTTGTTAAGTATTTGCTTAACATACAAATGCCTTTCACATCTCAAGATAGACAAATTAAGCTTATGTTCTAATTAGGAAGGGATCAGATGAAGTCCTCTCTCCAGCAGAGATTTTCCAAAATTTTTGACTGGATTCAGCTGCATATTCTAAGCACATGGATTATCAGGGAAGGGAGATGGGTAACAGAGGGCTTGTGCTATTTGTGATTTGTGCTAGAGAGTACATAAAGAAAGAGAACCAGAAGAATAATTCCCACTTCTCAAATGCTCAAGAGCTGATGGAGACCAAATACAGTTTGTATCAACAAGAGCAGCAAACCACCAGCATATCTCATTTTCATCTGCTATCCGTGGGGGTCCATCATGAGAGCTTTAAAGGAAATATGCATATCATTGCACCAGGATCCATGTTCTCTAACACAGCTTGCAGGCACACACAGGCATAGCTGTATCATGTGCTGGCAAGTAACGGAGAAGCTGAGCAAACATACCTGAAATAGCTCTCATTCTTAGAGATGCCAAACAGGCTCCTTACACCATTTCCAGAGGGGCTTTTTTCCCCAGCTCCCTGCATCCCCCAGCCACTCAAACAACAGTTGTTCCTGTGGGCTTGCTCTCTCACGCAGTCATCAATTACAAGGTGACCACTTGAAGAACAATCATTTGTCATTGCAAGCCAAAAACAGCAGCCCTGCTTCTTCATGCCCGATGAGGAGCCGATGCTTCTTCATGTTCCGATGAGGAGCTTCCCCAGGTTCAGGCTTGCTCCAGGGCTGGGTGTGCTCTTGCCCCACTGTCCAGCCCTCTTGCCTCCCCCACTTCTTTCCTTCTAGCCCACTCTCTCAGGCTTTTGCAGGGTGCAAAACTTTCTCTCCTCTTTTGTGCCTCTTCCCTTGACCCAGCTGTGCCACCCATCCTCCCAGGTGCTCAGGACACTGTGATAGGTGCCACAAACACCCCCATCAACATGATTGCTGTGTGTTTGGAGCTTAATCCTGCCCCTTAATACTTAATCCTTAATACTGCCCCATTCCAAAAGCACCCAAAACTGAAAGCCAGTGCATTCACACGGAGTTGGTTGATCAACAAAGGAGGACCAAACCTCGTTTGCAGAAGAAGCAGGAGGTTGTGGGAAGCAGAGAAAATACCTGAGCAATGCAGAGAGGGTATCTGAGCGATGGTAGGGGACGGCTCAACTAAGGGTGGGGAAGATAACCTGGAAAGGGCAAATGAAAAAGTGAAGCTGGGCTGCAGTGAAGAAGTATGAAGAAGCTTACTGGCAAAGAAATCTAAGAGATGAGACAGGGAGCAGATACTCCTTTGCTTTAGATGTTTAAAACAGGACTGATGATCATGTGGGATGCTGCATTGCATGGCAGCGGGGAGGCCCTGGTCGACAATCCCCTGCCAGCCAGGTGAGGCTGGTGTCTCTATCCCCTGCAGCGGGATTTGTGCCAGGGAACTTCTTCTCCACACACAGCATCCTGCCTGCCACTGGGGCAACCATCACAAATCCCTCCGGAGACAATTAGACTCCGGAGCCACTGCATTCCCCTGGGATGGAGGCTTCCCTGCATGGCCTGAGGGCAACAGCATATGGGAGTCACCGGGTTTAGCTTTGCAGTTCAATTAAATAAAAATAAAAGCATGAAAAAACGCCAGGTTCCCTCGCGGGGAGGACGCGGACTGTGTTCCCGGTAGCTGCCTAATGGCTCACGGGGTGCAGGCCCCACTCCTGTCAGCGCCAACCAGCAATTACGATTAATGGGCTGTGGCAACCGGATCCCAGCACTGAGGGAGACAGCAGGTCCCACCATTTGCATGCAGTAAATTATTCAGGCTGTCAGCTGCTCGGATGTGGCTCGGCGATGCTGCGGTTAAACGCTGGCCACATGGCTAATCTGAGGTGTGTCCGGCAGCCCCGCTCGGGGCTGGGGCAGGCGGGACAGCTGTGCCACCGGCACTCCCCGCCAGCACATGGCCAACAGCCTGTCCTTCCGGCAGCTAAAAGCACCAGGAGAAGCTCAGCAGCGTCTCACTTAGCTTAAATTTCAAGGGAGTGTGAACCTGGGAATATGGGGAGAGTTGGATGCCAGAGAGCCAGCTTCAGTGACCAAGCCTACCTGAGCCTCCAGACTTGGACACGTTTCTCAGGAATTGAATGAATGGCTGGACTCAAAATTGGAGTATTCCTATACTGAAAACACAGCATCAAATAATAAACTCGGGGCTTGCCAGTTAAACCCGACTTTTACAAAGCCAAAGGTAGTGCTCTAGAAGGACCTCAGTTCAGATGAGTACCTGTCATGAGCACCCACAGGCCATGCCAGATGAACTAGATGTGCACTGCCAACATTCCCTTCTGCCTACCTGGCTGTGAGAAGTGTGTTTTAATGTACTCACCCTCGTGCAAAAAATAACTAATTCAGAATAACCTTTTAGGATGGAAAGACTGAACTCTCCTAATCTCGACTGCTTTTTTCCTGGAGCACAGCATGAAGAACAGAAAACATGGGGCAGAAGGGAAAGGGTTATTTGCAAAGTAATGTTAAAAAAAAAGCAAACCCATCCCAGGCAGTTGTCTACCCATGCATAGATGCAGTTCTTCATCCCTGTTTTCCCACGAAGAGAAGTGATGCCGAGGGACCTGACACAAACACAACACCAAACTCTGAAGGATAAGTTGTTTCTTCATTAGCACCTCAGTGTGGACAACTGCAGCAAAATCCTGTCACTTACGTTCAAATCAGGCCTGCTTCATGCAGGGGTCTGCCCGCATTCACTGGTGCACAGCCTGAGAGGGGCTGTATTTCATGTCAGGAGCTTGAAATGCTTCAGAGTTTTCCCACGTGGCTCAGTACCCCAGAAACACCTGTAGCCTTCCTAAGCACCATCCCCCCCCAACAAACGTGCTGGGCTACAGTACTGGCAGCTCTCTTGGGAGTACTTGGCTTTCTCAAACATGTAGTCTTTTGGTGGAAAGGAAACATTTGATTAAGAAATATAAATAGTGACAGGCATCATTTTATGGAAAACTAAAAAAAAACCCAAAACACCATCGATCAATCCTCAGGCTTTGAGAGTCTGAAATTTAAAAATGAAGAGAAATAAAAGAGAGATGGCAAATAGTAATACTCTGTGTGAGCACAGTAGCATAAATTGGTAGGAGAGGCATGATAATGGATAGCAAAACTGAAGCTTAGGAGCATGAGGTCACTTTGCTAAATAAGTACCTACTTCAGAATGCACAGGCAGATCAAGGTGCCCATGTCAGCCTGATCTCTTCAGCACTGAGCTCACACCTATTTGAAAATGTCTAGGCATATCCCATTCAGCCTGTATTTAGGACAAGTAATTAAGAATGTGACTGTCAGAAGGTCAAGCTATTTCAGATCTACAGACTTAAAATTCATTCAAGTGCTTAAAGGTATGCACTGAATAGTCCTATGGCAACCAAAGGGCCATGTAGCAGCACAGAAATTTAGGCAGCAGTATGGGTTTTCATACATCAGAGCCATATTTTTTATCCTCATTGAGGTCCAAGCTACTTATGCATCTATACACTAGCAGTAAAACAACAGTGATCCTTTATGACAGTATGACCATAATCTAACCTGACAAATGCAGTTGTCAGCATCCCTTAAAGTAAATTATAACTACGCCCCCTTGGCTAAATCCTGAGCCCTTTCAAATAACAAAACAAAGAGCTCTCTCCCAAGAGTTGTGTTCTCTGCATTGTATTTTCTGACATGTTTTCCCACCATCAACCTTTCATCCTGTTGGACTAATTTCCATTGTAAGAGGCATGGGGCAGGGAGGATAACTCCCGTTAACTTCATGCTGGTGAAGTGTGGGTCTGCCTGGAGGAAAAGCAGTAGAGAGGGCACATCCCTGGCAGGGCTGACCACCAAGTCCCGTGTCATGCCAAATTGGGCAGTACGTACAGCTGTGGTTTTCTGTAATGAGCAGGGAAGCTGGGACTAACAACTGGGGAAAGGTCTTCCCCAGCTGCCCGTCTTCAGAGCTCACAAGGTGCTACGGTGGTTTGCACCAAGGGGTTTGGTTGCAGCTCTTCCAGCCTGCTGCCCTCACTGCTATCACCAAAAAAGGCACCACAAATAAGGCCAGACACATTGAAACTGACCCCTTTACAGGAGGGGCTCAGCTGAGCTCTGGGTCCTACAACAATGCAAATAAGAGATGCAGCAAGGTCCTGCCAGAGGCACTGTTGCAGAGGGCCAGCAGCACAATTTTGTCTTTCTGTGTAAATGGAAGAAAGAAGCCTTTTACAGCCTATTTTTTCGCCTCAGTACACAGGTGCATTTAAGCTCTTTACTGTACACTATACACCTCTCTGGCTTGCACAAGCCCCTGCTCTGCCCAGTTTCACGCACCCTAGACTGCTCCAGAAAGACCTCCCGCCCTTTCAAAACCTTTTAATAAATGTGGAACAATAAGAGCACTTCTTTATCATGAATACAGGGCCTCTTCGTCTGTGTGTCCTATCTTGGCCTGGTTTTGCCCTCCAGCAAGAGGGAAATGGTAATGATGCTGTCAGGGATGCTTGGGTGCTTTATCACTGAAAGACTTCCCATGCAATGCTATATGCCTACAGGGAGGGTGGATAGAGCCCAATATGAGGAGGAGTTTTGTTTGCTTTGTTTTCACGTTGTTCTCTGTAATTTCTTTATCCTAACGTTTTGATTTGCACCTGTTGGAATTCTTTAGGTGAACCCTGCTTTCTGTATCAACATGAGATCTTAGCCCAGCCTGTGTGGTGACAGTTTAAGGGGGAGATGAAAGTGGGATCCCGCTCACATGCATGGCTTGTTTCACCAAGAGAAGGGCTGAACCCAACAAACCCTGATCCCAGGGTTGTATCCTGCCCCTCACCTGTGTCTGGTAGTCTCACCCATGGGCATCCTCTTGCCCCAGTGTTCAGTAGTGCTCTTCTCCTGGAGACAGAAAGGCAACAGCCCCAGCATGTGCCAGATGCCCTCCCTCCCTCCCTCTGTCTCCCCGACCCTGTCCTATAAGCACATCTTCCAAAACAAGCAACCATCATGATGAACTAGCCTTAAATTGAACAAACAGCAGGGTCAAAATTGTTTGGGAACTCAGCTGGGAGTGAGTTTCTTGGGGGGGAAGCAGCAGAGCAGCTGTGCAAGAGCAGCAGCCTCTCCAAATGGCTTAGCAGGACCCAGGGAGGATGTGTCCATTGTGGCCTTTGCACACCACATCTCTGTAAAGGTACCCAATACTGACCTTGAAAATCATCTTAGGTACGGGCCTCTCCTGCTCCCATGCTTCCAGTGTACAGCTTTCAGCAAAAGGACAAAAATCTGGAGGACTAACAGGTTTATCAAGTCATGTTTTAGCCCTTGCTGTACATGTCAGCCACTCCTATTGCTGCCAAGAGACACGGTGAGAGGCTTTGTCAGACCATCCTGCTTCCAACACGGCCAACTGCTCGTGCGAGGTGCAGGAGCAACAAAAGCACTCTGCCATCCTGCCTGCACGAGCCCTTGCCCAGCTGGCAGCAGAGCACAGCTCCTGTCCACAGGGTTCAAGCAGGAGTCAGTTGAAATCCTTCCTCCTCATCCTAGCAGCTGAGGATAAACAAGACAGCCTGATGAGCCTGGTCCTCACTGCCTTCCTCCTATCTGGGGTTTCAGACAGACAGTATCCAGACTCGGAGAGGAAATCTAAACACAGCTCACAGGGGAGATCTCAAAGGCATAGACTGCAGCCACCTGGATGTGCCTGACTGCAAGGCTGAGCCCTGATCAAAGCCAGGAAGTATTCAACCAGCCGGCCTGATCCCACACACCACCACAGGTCTCCTTAGATGCCGTGGGATCACTGCTGCCCACAGACCCACGGGGGTAAATGTTTACAGCTGCAAGGCAGCTTCTGCTCACTGCTGCTTTTAGAGCCTCAGCAGATAGAAAATAGCAGGTGCATTAAGCTCCAAAATAAGATTATAACATGCTGTAAATTAAAGTACGATGAGCTCTTTGTGTTCAGTCAAATAAGGAATGATGCATGGAAAACAACAGGGGCTCACATTCATCTCCAAATGATCATTCACAGGATGCACAACAATACAATTTCACACATAGAAATCAGAGAATGTCTCTGAAATGTAAGATCTGCTCTTCCCGGGTGTATTTTTTTTTCTTTTTCAGTAAAGATTTCCAATGTGCTGAAACCACTTATAATAATAATTGGAAAAAAAGGAGTCTCTGGGAAATTATTGGCATGAACTTTTAGGTGTCTAAATTAAGGCCAGCCTAATTTTCCAATTAGGCAGCTTGATAGGCAAGATGACATGTGCAGAGTAGAAGGGCAGGCTCTAAACGGCATTTTTATGAACATTTCTCATGCCTGCAGCAGCCTTTCTATACCCAACAGCTGAGGAGTGCACTTTCCCATGCCGTCAGGGGTGAGGAGGTTACGACTCCAGCATTGTGCCCCTTGTTTTTCACACAAGAACGCGGCGCGCCGCAGCGCTTGAAAGGGTGCATGTGGCGGAGCCCCCCCAGCGCGCTGCCGGCTCCCCGCTGCCCCGGCCCCGCGCCCACCGCCCGGGCAGCCGGCTCGCTTTAACCCGCCGCCGCGCCGCCTGGCAGCGCTAATTGCGACGGGGAGGACCTTTTTCAGAGTCGTTCAGTCGGTAAATGAAACTTCAGCTCCCCGGTGATCCAGCGTGTGCAAAGATGCCGCAGCCCGAGGTGCAAAGGGCACGGCAGAGATTTTGAGCTGACGCTGCTCTTTCACAGCTCGAGCTGTCAGGCAGCTCTGCCTGTCTGTGCTGGCTCCGGGCCGCGCCTCCGCTCTGCCCGCCCGGCCCAGGGAAACCCCGGCTGCGGGCTGCGCATCCTCCCTAACCCTGCTGTTCCCTGAATTCCCACTGGGAATTCAGCAGTGATCTTCTAGGGCAAACAGGAGCCCAAATCAGTGCGTGAGGCCCTCAGTCCCTCAGAGCAAAGCCTGGCCCTCAAGAGGTAATGAAATCACACTCCAGCACCTGCTCTTAGGTGAACCCGAGCGAACTATGCCTGGCCTATTCAAACGTCCTTCTCTGGGTCAAACAATTCAACAGCTAGGCCCAACAGCTGGCCTGCCACAAGCCAGGGTAGCTCATGCAAGGGCTTTGGCAGACAGGTAAGGCAGGAGGTAGCCAGGGACTACCAGGAGAGGACATTTAAACACAGCAGTCCAGGACTATCACCCCTCCTTGAAGCACAGCTGCCAGATGCTTCTGACAACAGCCACCCTGACAACACTGCCCGTTAATTTGGTGTGGCTGGCACCAAACTCTGAGCTGGGATGGACATCCTTTCCACACTGTACAGGAGCCTGGACCTATGGAAATCTGTCTCAATGAGCTTATTCTCAGTTCACCTGCACATACAGTTGGAATAAAGAAGGGGGAACAATGTTTTTGTTGGAAGTGGGACAGGGCAGCAGCCACATGAAGTAGCCACAGTCTCCCTTAGACTGCAAGGAAGGCCTTGCCAAACAGAGAGCAAACCAGCCTTGAGGACACACAGAGGGTACTGATTTCCACCTTTTCTACTTCTGGAGAACCCCAATGCCCTGAAGTCATTTGACAACTGGATCCCAAAGTGAAGACTGTACCTTCCTAGCTCAGAAACAGATCTTCTCCAGGTCAGGGCATTCAGAAGCTCCGAGCTTTCAGAAAGTTAGAGAAACAAATAGAAGCACTGTTCAACCAGAGTGGCCAAGTAAGATGAAAACAGAATCCCAGGATGGTTCAGGTTAAACAGGACATCTGGAGGTCATCTGGTCCATTCCTCCCTTCTCAAACAGGGCCCCGTGGTCCTTGTTGCCCAGGACCATGTCCAGACTATTTTTCAATATTTCCACAGATGGAAACTCTACAACCTCTCTGGGCAACCTGTGCCAGTGTTCAGTCATGTGTACACTGTCACAGTGTAAAAGTTTCCTGATGTTCAGAGGGAATGTCCTGTGTTTCAGTGTGTATCTATGCCCTCTGGCCTTGGCACAGGGCACCACTGGTGTCCTTCTTGGGGCCCTTTTTGAAGACAGAAGTGACATTTGCTTTCCTCCAGTGCTCAAGCACCTCTCTCAGTCACCATGACCATCAAAGATGTTCAACATGGTGCCCAGACACTCATTTGAAGCAGGTCAGGACATATACAAACTCTCTTCTCTGATGTGTTTGTTTGTATGTTTTGGTAATTGGCATGTTAGACTGTGGCCTTCAGCTAGTTTTGGAGTTTATCTGTATTCAACTGAGTCATTTTGACAAGAATTGAACAACTCCTCTCCCTGAGAAGAGAAGTATAAAGCCCTTAAATTTCTTCCCCACGGCACAGGACTGAGGCGGTGAAGACTTAAGTTCCTGTATATGTCATGTCTTGCACACAAACCAGGTTTGAGATTGAGATGTGCAAAGATTCAACCAGCAGAGCTGCTGTTGTGTGAAAGACATTAACAGAGCTGGTATTTCAGTAGTTCTTTGATTTCTCATATGATGGGAGAAAAAAGACCTGGTTACTCCTTTAAAAGTCAACATTTTAAAATCATCTATAAATGCCATCACTTTCAGAAGCTAATCCAAAGCTGCAGAGTGACTAGAGAATCTATTCCAAGGATGCCTTGAATCCCATAACCCAGTTGGGAAGTGTGACTTTTGGCTGCTCTTGACATGCAGCCTGCTGCAGACAGAAGTTAACAAATGGCAGATTTCCTCATTAGAGCCACCCTGCAGTGAGTGCATCAGGGTGCTTAACTCTGAATAAGGCACAACCAAGAAGGCAACAAGAACAGTTAGAGGTGTTTAAGATCTTACTCATGTTAGTCTAATGCAGTCATACCAGGGATAATATTTATTTTGGGTTATGGCCAGATCACAATGTAATAGCCTCATTTGGGCAGTCTAGACCCTTCATATGCGATAAACACTTCCCCAGAATGTATAATGTACTAAAAAAACACATGTAGAGTGCATGCTTGTATCTAATAAAATGCTCTTTAGCCAAAACAGAGGACTGGAATAGCTCTCCCAGCATATGGGATTAATGCTGCCAGAAAAAGAATAAAAACCTTGAACAGTAACTTCCCTGATTTATAAATGTGATGGTATTAAGAAACGAGGAGGAACCCAAACTTTCCAGAATGCCCTAAAGGATAGTAAAATGTGAAGTATTCTCTTCTTTAGAAACAAGATCAGTGCCAAAGCTTTGGTGGCAAGATGCTATTTCGTTTTCAATAGGCAGGCCTGATTGCTTCAGTGTTTCCCTTTTTCCCCATCTCACCACCTAAAGGCCTGGAATGTGAAAGGGCAGACAAGCCTAGGAGGATTTACCAGGTCTTGTTATAGCACATCAGTCATCAAAGGAACATTGAACTGTTCTCATTTTTCTTCCAACTCCACATCACGATATTTTTTCCAAGTATGTATAAAGTGTTTAATGTTCTGTTCATAAAAGGTAGAATTCCAGGACATAACTTATTAAAACCTTCAAAACAGGACCAGGAGAAACACAAAAGAGAAATTATTGCTTCAGCTAAAACCCAAACGAGCTTTGATTTAGTTCTTATCAAAGATCAATTTGCTTATAAGCACATCTGTAAACCCAGAAAGCACTATGGACATTCAGGTACGTGAGTGGAGTGAGAAGCGGACATGGGTTAGGATGAAGTTCACAAGCACTTCAGTTACAGGTCTAGAAAGTGTCCTCCTAGCAGAATGTGTGGAAATATTCCTTGCCTGGGCAGAAGACAAGATTTGAGCCTGCACACAGCCATATGCTGCAGAATCACCCCTACAAGAGAGTGCCTGACCAAGTGGAAAGGCAAGGCTGGGATGGCAGCAGCCTCCTTCTCCCTCTGTTGAGGATGCACTTCATGTTGCTCTCCTGAGCACTCAGCATTACAATTCTGAGTGCACATTTTACACCAAGCATGAATTACAACTACTCGAAGTGAATCTGTCATGCTCATCCAAATCTAAGTGAGAAATTTGTCAACTAAGACAGATGTGGGCAGTATGCAAAGCAAAATATGAGAGGATGATGAAAACTCAGTACCTGCTAATGGAGTGGGGTTTGTGTTGTTACCTGAAAAATTTCAGAGTAAAAAAACCATTCAACACTTTCAAAACTCACAACTGTTACAGGAAAAAAAAATCCCAGATATCTGAAAAACAGATGAAGAAACAAATGTCTTCTCAGATACATAATCAAAAAAAGGTGAGAGAATAAATCCATATGATTTTAATAATGAACTTTGCTCATCTGGTCTGTGCTTCAGAGTAAGACAAAATTACAAAATTTAGAAGAAAACGCAGCATGGCATGTAGAGAAATTCCTGATTTTGGCAGTCAGAAGAACATACTTGCAGAACTTGATTTCTACTGCCCTCAGGATTCTCAGCAAAATGATGGGTTTCCATTTACAGCTGGAATCTTGGTATGTATAAGTAGCATTGATTTGGTTCATATTAGTAGTACACGCAGTATATAGAGTGATAAGAGTGTTCCAGGCAGTGCTGTGGGCTGGGCACGGTGCCACAGGAGCTTCTGGGCTGGCTTTAGCCTTTCTTTATGTTAGCAGGAGCAGCTATCCTCTTACCTGAAATATGAAAGGCCTCGGAACAAAAATTCAGACTGATACTACTACCCAAACCAAGATACACACAAGGCCACTCAGAGGTCTGTACCATGTGGAGAAGGAGATTTCACTGTACATGGCTCTGGTATATACACTTGTGCACATTTGACAGCAGAAAATGCAGAGAGAAGGAGCAAAAAGGGATGTGGCCATGAAGAGAAAAGGGAACTCCTGGGAAGAGGGAGCAACCAGCAGAAAAGTGTCTGCATTTGTTATTTTTCTGTATGGATGGCCCTAGAAATACCTGCTTGCATTATCAATTTCTACTCTGATAAAAGGCTGGAGTAAAAAATAAGAATAGTCTTACAGACACAGGTCATGCAATTGTGCCATCGTGGCTGTTCAGTAATGAATGCTGGTGGTTTCTTACTCTGTGTTAAGGACACTAACACTCTGTGTTAGTCTCCACATATTCTTGGTATGTGCAGGTATTACAGCTATGAAATGCAATTGCAACAGCCCACCACAAAGACATTTCAGAATTCCCTGCTCTGCCTTTGCAATTCTGCCTCTGGGAGTTGTATGGAATTGAGGCAATGTGCAATGGACACAGGCTATCCCAAAAAGAGACTCCTCCATGGGACAACTCTTGTGTGAAGAGTTTGGACAGCCAGTTAATGACTGAAGTTCACTGAAGATGAACTGGGACAACAACTGGTTCACCAAAGGCCACAAAGACTAGCAGCAGCCTAAAGTCATTGGAGGTTCAACCCTGCAATTTGTATGACTGGGTCAGTTTATGCCAACCCTTAGGTTTCCAAACAGAACAGTAGGCTGGATTTGAAATAGCGACCACTACAGCCTCCAAAAGCTACTTCTCTAAAGGTTATCCAGAGGCAGGTTTGATAAAATCACTATTTGATACCCTACTGTGAAATATACTGACACATATACTTCCTCCCAGATCACTCTTATTGAAGGTTGACCAAGCACGTAGGATGAGTTACGTTCAACAGACAGGATTTCTTTGATATTTTAAATCCCTCCTGGCTTCTTAAAAAGACTTCTTTTCCTACTGTAGGGATAGGATAACTCTTTACCTGGATGCAAACACCCAATGAAATTCATGTTCAAAATCCCCTAATTAAAGCAACAAAATAAGCTCGCATTGCTTGTTTCCTCTCTCTTGCTTGGATCCATACTGATTTCAGAAACAAAAATTCAGTTTGCAAAACTATAAAAGGATGTGCTGGAACATGCCCATTCCTTCAGAATGGTTACGCATTTACTGTGTGATTCCTCCTAGTATTTGGGTAAATAAATACCTTATACTAAAAATATTCTTCTTGACAGATCATGCATGAGATGTATATTGGAAACTACCCATATCACATCAGGTGATGTTAGGCATTGGAACAGCTTCCCAGACAAGTGGTGGAATCACCACCTCTGGAAGTGTTAAAAAAATTTGTAGATGTGGCATTCAGGACATGGTTTAGTGGTGAAGATGGCAGTATTGGGTTAACAGTTGGACTCAATGGAGATCTTTTTCAACCTTAATAATTCTATGAGAGCACAATGGTAAGAAATTAGTTTTCTTTTGTTTATTTAGTCAAAGGTGTTCTTTTAGCCAGAGGTGCAAGAAATAATCAAACCACTGTGCCATAAGGCTGTGGTTCCAGGTAAAAAGGCACTTAAGCTTTCTTTTTGCTTTTCTTTTCTATTTTTTCAAAAGAAAACCCCAAAACCAAAAAACTTTTTAAAAAATTACAATATTTAACCTATAAACAGGTTAAAGTTTTTGTATCCTGTTCTAAACAAATTTTGTTGGACCATATGAAGACTTGGGTGGCAACCTGACCCACCAGCCAGCTGTGATCTAACAGAATTGCTCCCCATTTTTGCATGGATGCCATCTTATCCAAGCACCTCCCAGATGAAGGCAAGGAAAGGGATATGTGAGCTGTGGCAGCCCTCTGGTACCCTGCTTCTTTAGGGATCCCTTATCTCCTCTTCCCTTACAGGACTGAGACACCTATGTATTCAGCCATGAGAGGCAGAAGGAGCTACACCACTGCTCACATGGCCTTTTCCAGTAGAACGATGAGGTATCTGTGGATTTGGGCAATACATGCTTAAGCCAGTGTGCGTTTTGCTCAATTTTGTGCAATTTGCTGAATAACATATATATAACAGAAACACGTTGTCACTGGACAATCACTGCGGACAAACAAGGCATGCTATCTTAACAAATCTCATTTCATTCCAACATTTGGGGAAAATGTTTTAAAATTAAACAGGCTTTCTTTTGAAATTCAGTGGTGTGAATGGCAAATTCCACTTTCTTTCAGCACATCTGCTAGGCACTATGCAGATCACAAACGACTGTGCAGAATTCAGGTTTGGATATACCAGAAATCAAGAGAAATGTTCTCTGATAACAAAAGCTCCAAAAAGACATAGGAAATACCATAGCATGATGCTTTGGTTATGTGTTCAAACACCCACTATATTTATCTTAAATATATTTACAGAAAACTAAGATCTACACTTGGCCAACAACATTGAAACAGCTTCTTTTCATTTTTATGAACCACCAGAGAAAATTTACTAACATGCATTGGAAATGCGAGCTCTGATTAAAGCAAAGAATACTCTCTAGTTCCTCATGCAGATGGAGGTAATAGTCTGATGTACTGTAACAGATATTAAACTTACTATCTGCAGTAAAACAGCCTGCACTGCAACTTGGAAATCAGAAACCCTTGATGTTGCTCTGTATGAAACACCGTCCTGCAAGCAGCACCATGACAGCAAGCTCTGGACTTCCTCCACGGAAGATGAACATTCCTTTGGGATAGTATGATGGACTCTGAACTTATTTATACAAGAATATGAAAACATTCAGTTGACCTACAAAAGCTCAGTTCACCTTTCACCTTTAAATCTAAAGGCAAAGAGCTAGAAAGATGAGTGAATAAAAATGGAGCAAGAATTAGCTACAATGTGCTTATTGTCTTTTATTGATTCAATTTTTTACATAAGTGGACAGAAATTTTTCATTTATTTCGAGGAAGTAATTAATTTCTGTAATTTGTTATAGAGCACAAAGTGCATCTCTTTGCAGTAAATTTACTCCTTTTGCTTTGTTTGCTTGCTCTCTGCAAGTCCCAAAAGCACTGCATCAGCTTCCAGCAATGTTGTATCACTGGCTGCCCCCAAGAACCTGGATGTCAGTTCAAGATCCAGCAGTCTCAGGCGTACCCGGGTTCCTCTCTGGTATTTTCTGTGAAGAAAAGGGGAGAGGGGGAAGAAGGTAAGTTTTGTTAAACAATGGTCTTGCATCTCCTAAGGTTCTCTCCTCTCTGCAGACCTAAGTAGCAGCTCCACAGAAAACAAAGTGCTGCAATGAAGTCCAACCTTGCTGTAATGCATCAGCACTAAACTGCTGGGACACACTGTACCACCACAGAGCCAGTCTCTGCTGATACAATCCTGCCCATCGAAGAACAGACACCACCAGATCCCACTGTGGGAATCCAGGCTCTACAAAAAAGCAATTTATTATATGGGAAACTGTCTGTGTCTTCCATCAAAATATTTTACTGTATCATCTACTATCATGACAAAAATTATGTGCAGGACAACATATCATCAAAGGGGAGGAGAAGTCATCATTAGATCACTGGTGACATTGCTATTATCAGGAAGTATAATGCCAGCTAACTATGGTTTATATTTCCAACCCTGGGCCTCAGGCAAGGAACTTTTCTTGTCTTATCCCCTCATCCAAAGAGTGGGCATCATCTGCAAGTTTTTTATTACATATAATTAAAAAGAAACCCCACAACTATTGTAATGAAACATTCTGCCTACAGGCTTGGGTTTTATTGTTTTATGCTCTCTTTTTTTCTTTCCTTTTCCTTTTAAGTCAGAAGATGTGAGTGTTCAACGTGTTTTTGAAACAGACCCTTTTTAAAGATGGCCATGCCAAATTAGTGAAGATTTTTAAAATACTAGCATGTTTTGTAATGCACCTGGAGAGCTACTGATTGAAGTCCAGCAATAAAACTGAGAACTATTCTTCTTTTGAAAGTTCAAGTTGTACTTTTTTTTCTTCTAGTCAAAGCATAAAAAGCTGAAGATGCAGCAAGCTTTACTACCTTGAGAAAAGCAAGAAAAAGTTGGAAACATTTTACAGATACCAACAGAAAAAATGTAATAGGGAAGTCTGGTTGCATTTTGGCCTTGCTCATTTTCACCTCCATCTTGGACAGACAATCTTCTCTGTCTGACAACTGTTTGCTAGCATGAAGCAAAACTGAAACAGATTTCAACTTCCTTCAGCTCATCAAATCAAGATTCATTTGGAAAACTAAACACCTGGACTTGAGAAAATAAAAGAAAAGGTCCTGGGCTTGTTTTTATGGTGGGTTTTGTTTTATTTTGTTTTTATTTTCTGTCAGTGCTATCTTACATTCATTTCCCATGCCTCTTGGTTAATCCTGGGTAATAACTCAGCTATGATCCAGACTGCAAAAGAAGATCTTTTGATACCTCCACCCTGAGTAGGTATGTGGGGTACACAGGGTACTCACTCAGCAAGGGTTCTGCCAACGCTCATCTCAACAAATCCTGTGATGATCTGCATGAGTCCAATGGAAATAACACACATTTTCTTAAAAAACATAGAAGTGAAGGCCCTCACCAGTCCAAAATGCAAGTAACCACTGCTGCAGTGAAGAGTATGGCACAGCTACCAAAGACAGAACACAGCTAATGTTTGGTTGTTACCTAAATAGCTGGAAAAGATAAATTCTGTCCCTTCCTCTGTGAAATATATGCATTTCAAAACACAACAATTTCATAACTGATGAGAATTATTTAGAAAACCTAATTTGCAACATTTCAGTCTTGTGAAATCAAAAGACAATGCATAAGACCAAAAAAGTGGATAGTATCTTCCAAGATTTTTTAGGCTTATTGAGAAGAGAGTTCCCCAAAAAAGTTTTGGGGTAAGGAGGAGAATGAAGAGGAAAGCTCCTCACTGAAGTATCTTAAATGAAGACCAGCTGACTAGTAGTTTTAGAGATTTGGGTATATGGGAGAAATTCCCAGAAAATTCTCTAGCATGAACAAACATTCACCTTACTGACAACTGCTGGCTAGATGGGTTGCCTTTGCCTCTAACCATGAAGTTATCATGATCTTTAACAGTACCTTCAGCATAAAATACCAGACTTTACTGCCTTTATCAATGTGTGTGTGGGGGGGGGGATTAGGTTTTGAGAAAGGGCAAAATAAGAGGGAGAGAAGGAAATCTGAGAGGGAGAAATGGTCTGTGCAAACAGAAAAAAAGGAGCAGATACCTTTCAATGACAAAATAGAAGGCTTGTAAAGACAGAAAAGAAGGGATAAATGTAAATCATGTGACAAAAAAGCACTGAAAACACTGCAGGTGAATTGTGTAGAAATTTATACTATATACGATAGAGCCAAGAAGAGGAAAATGTCACTGAAAAGTAAAGACTGCATAAAACTATTAAAACCTCACTGACACTAAACTCAGATCTTTGAACTACAACATTCTGTGCTGCTTTAAAAAATCTTAATATATTTTAAACCTAATAAAACTTAAGACTAACACTAGTGGTTCTGTAACAAATTTTAAAGACCAGTCATCCCTCTGTCTTTTTCTCCTCTTTCCTCCTACAGGAAAAGCAGCTCACCAGTAACCTAAAGTAAGATGCTGTTGAGAAAACTACCTTCAGGGTCCAACACTCTTCTACAGAGATTGAACTGAATGAGGTTTAAATTGAATTAGAAGTCCTCTCTCTGTTTGACAGCACACAGTGGGAGAGATTGAGCTCCATCTTTGTAACTGAAATACAAAATATTATTTTCGTTTCTTTTGGGCTGGTTGCTTGACTTCAGTGATGTTTTACAAGTGAATAGATGAAACTAATTTTTTTCTTATCAAGTCTTTAAAAATACTATTTATAAGCAGGGAAGTCCATATGGAAAATTCATGAAGAAACTGTACTTCTCACGATTAATGCATCCAATTTCATAGAAAATAAACAAATGAATAATCTTAAGCACGACTCCCTCAATTTTAGCAATGTTCACTGTACAGTCTGCAGAGAACTTTGCTCAGATTTCCAGACATGACTTTAGCATATATTTGTAAAGCAAAATCCAAGCAACTATATTTTCATAAGAAGAATCACAATCTTCAATGCTGCTTCGGTAACTGGAACAGATTCCAGATACTTTAATCGTACTTAGCTCAATTATTAAAGAAGTTTTTCCAGTCACAGCACATCTGCTTACAAAAAAATCACAATGAACATCTCTTTGAGGAGCTGACACAACTGCCAATTTATATGAATTTAAACATTTGGGTTTGTGACAGATGTTCCCTACAGCTAAAACACTTCAAGAGTATGGAGATGATGTAGAAAAAGCAGAAACATGAACACAACATGCAGTGGTGGTCTATCCATAACATTTTAGAGCAAGAGGAAATGATAGGTTGCTCTGTGCACAGTAATCATATTCTATCCACAAAGGTATTTATCCTTAAAACAGATAACACTACCCTAGGGTTAAAGCAGAAGCTTGAAGCAGGACCCAGAGACACAGCAGGCATTTTATTATTTTCAGGAATAGTGGCCTAGGAGACACAGGACACCAGTGTAAAAGGAAAGAAACCATCTACTTACTCCATTTTGCAAAAGGACTTGCTTTATTTTTAAGCAACAATGCTGGTATTCAAGATCATCTTATCCAATGACCATCAGCAGGTACCATTAACCTTCACCCAACCCCCAAGCACTGTGTTTCTCAAGGATCCATGTGTTTTCCTCCTACCACCTCCTATTGCCAGGTAAAAGTTTTAAATCCACTGAGTAGACAAAGGTGTTTGGTTACACACATAAATGAAGGTATAAGAATTTCTCTAGAACTTAAAAAAAATTATTTTGCAAGTAGACTCAAAGCTTGATACATTTCCATAGAATTTATTTACAATAGCTATGAACACCAAAATTTGGGAACACCAGTTTTGAATGGAAGGACTCCACCTAACACCCACATTCAGAGGTGGGAATCCACTGGCTGCTGTTGCTGAGCCACGACCCCTTCTCAAGCCAGTGTCCAGAGCACCCACTGAAGCACCACCAGAAACCTTTGCCTGAACTTCAGCCAAGGAACAATGGTTTCCAAAAGCTTTCTCTGTTTTAAAGTGTAGCTGCAGGCTTCTCTCCAACTCTTCTGGAGTGGGCAAAGCACTAGATGTACCTTCCCTCAAACATCCACTTCCAGAAGATGACATTTAGTTAAGTTAGAGGCAACCCAAATAACTGCCTCAGTGCTCTTTGTAATTTTTGAACTGTCATCGAAAAGAACTAGAAAATAAGCAAAATGAAAATCCTTTTTCTTATTTGAACCATAAGTCTGTGCAACCACACATCAGCAGTGTAACACAGAATGTAAGAGCACAGAGGAAGCACACAGCATAGCCTTGCTAATGGTGTTAAAGAAATTTTAAAAACAAATACAAAAATTAAAGTTTATGTCCTGTTGCTACATTCAAAATAGGGCCTATTATCTTTGCATGCAAATATCAAACTAC
Organism: Vireo altiloquus; assembly: GCA_013396875.1. NCBI lineage: Eukaryota > Metazoa > Chordata > Aves > Passeriformes > Vireonidae > Vireo > Vireo altiloquus. The sequence goes on from VZRF01015562.1 coordinate 150,005, forward strand.
TGTGTCAACTTACAAAAAGTAGGTCTTCTCTTTGCTAATCACATGAGTAGTACAGTGTGCATTTTCAAACTCTGTTGACTTGGAAGCTTCCTTCTGACTGGCTATATCCCTTTTATTGCAATTTGGCTTCTATGCTGATCCTTTCACTTTTGCACTGAAGCTTTAAATCTCTCAAAATCTTAAAGGTAAATTAAAGGGTTTAGCCAAAACTCCCCCAAACTCTTCAGTCAAGATTTTAAACTTGTAATTTTAAAGTAATTTTACTATGTGAAAGATATATGAAGAAAAAAATCCCCCCAATATTTTTGCATAATAAAACTAGAGGGGGAGGATATGGAATGACATATTTCAGCTCCTGCTAATTAAGAATGCTGGGGGGGGGAAATGTTTTTTAACTTAGAAGTCATTCTAGGTTACAGCGAAAGGTCTACAAATGGAGTTACCTTGGAAAGTGATGAGCAAGTAAAAACAAGGAGGCTATAACTAAAAATGGGGATCCTAATTATATAAATTTCGGTCAAGAAAATGGGACAGTAGTTTTGCAGGTGTGCAATTTCACATGCAAAGGAAGCATCCTTATTACTAAATGTCATTAAGTACTTTTTTCAAACTCTAAATTACAGGTGCAGACATTAAAGCATTTTGTTAAACTATCCAATATTTAAAACTGCATGTGATCACAAATTAGCAAGCAGTCCTTTTTCTATTAAAACTACTCAAGTTATTAGTTTAAAATTTAAGGCAACAGAGCTTCTATTCTTGGAAACATTGCTACAAAAATAACAACACAATTACAGAAATGGTTAAGTATCACCAGGTCTTGGCTGCTGTTTCCCACTCATTTCAAAAGTGCATTCACAGGTATCTTCTCTTTTATACCATAAAAATACAGGACTGATATTTTGAGACAAGCAGAATATTTTGGCTCATTTACCCTCTACTTTGTTACTGGATTTCAGTGTCCATTGCCTCCTTCTGGAACAATAACCTGTGCAATACAAAGCTGAATGAACTTGCTAGGGCTGGCTATGACCACTCTCATCCACTGTGCATTCTTCCATGCCCTCTGTCCCACCTCTCAGGTATGTGCACTTCCGAAAGGAGTAGGAAGGCAACTCTTAAACCTGGGATTTAATTCCTACACTGAGGGTGTAACTTAAATAATGTAATTTAACTTCTTTACATTTTTTGAGTCATTATTTTTTGATGTCTCCCAGCACAGTCTAGTGATGGCTTTTGAAAACCGCAATGAAAGGAATTCTTGGATTATCTTCCATACAAAATCAATTCAAATAAAACACTCCAAAGACACGGTTAGAGTTGAGCCATATTACTCTCAGTGAATGCCATCAGAAGTCTTGATGCCTTTCATTTTTGCACTGTGAGACTTTCAAAGTGTGTTTTTCAGATCCATTATTCAAGAGGTTTTATTTCAATGCCTTAGCACAGTACAGAACAGTTTACAAAATTCATAAACGTTTCACTTTCTCTTTTTTTTATTATGTGAAAGACACCACATTATCAACCTCAGAAAAAATACGAGAGCAGCAAAGGTAGTGAAATAAATTGACCATCACCTTCTCTCCAGATTTTTTGTTCACCGTTCTTACCACTGTTTAAATCCACTCAAAATCACCCTGTAGTTCCTCATTAGCAAAACTAAAATGATAAAACACCCTCAGAAGCAAACCCACCTCTAACTAACTGCAGCCAGCAGCAAAGCAGTGCAGCTGGTGTGGAACGAAGCTGTGTGCAGAACAATTCATCTTGTTTCTAAAAAATGTTTTGAAGCATTCACAGATGCTGCCTGAGCCCACATTGGTCTCAACTTTATCAGCAAAGAGACGCCCTGTAGCTGGCTTAAGCACAGATCTGTATGAGTTTTGTACAGGACACCCTCTGATGCCCCACAGCGAAGGAGCTCTACAAAAGCACAACACTTCACAGAAACTTCTCCCACATCGCCAGTATACACAAAATTCTTGTTCAGAAAAAATATGGATGAAAAGAGCAGAATACTGTCAAGCGGAAAGCATAGCATTTATCTGTAAAAATCTTCATCTTGTAAGTGGCTTTTTGCAGCGAGGTACACATTGCACATGCAGTGATGGGGATGGCAATCCTGCATCCAGCAGGTTCAGAAAGTAGTCATAACACACACCCTCCCCCTCAGAATGAGCTCCCAGGCAATGCTGGGGCAAAAGGGCCAAATGCCAGTTTTGTTCATAGCAGCAATGGCAGAAAGTGGCAGCAGAAAGGTACCATGAATTTCCCACAGAGCAGAACATGGATGGTGAAGGAGACACTGGGAGAGTAGGATCATGGGGTACTATCCTGCTGACTGCCTTTCTCTAAAGGCTATTAAAGAGAGGACAAAGAACATGCATGAAACTGAATAAACACGTAAAGAGCTTGATCTGTTATTAAAAAGATTGAGCTGTCTATTCAGAAAGAAAATACTGGTATTAAAATCTGCTTAAATCTGTCTGGGAAAAGCATGTAATAATTAGGAAAGTGAAGTCCAGCTAATGCAGATGAGAATGACAATCTGCAAATATATTGATGAGCCAATAGGGAAAAAACTCCAAGCATTGAGACTTTTCAGCCACTGATGGCTTCAGCTGAAGAGATGTCAAAACAGATGTGCTAGTTCAGTTCAGGACAACCTGCTGTAATGTCATGTCTCATGATACAGTGAAGTCCTGAGAGATGACCTGAAGGTCCCTTTCGGCTTAAATTTTATTCATCCATTATTTATTACCACAGCATCCAGTCATTCAAATAAGGGATGGATGCTCAAAATAGGATTTTCAAAGCATCTCTGTTCCCTGCAATCAAACACTTCACAAAAGTGCTCCAAGGTTTCTGGCCACATTCTGTGAGAAAATGCAATCTCTCTTCTTGTGACTCATCAACCCATTACCACTACAGCTGTATTTGTTTCCTACTCAATTTGTTTTCCTCTTTTCTTGAACTAAGAAAGCAAACATGCTCTCATTTCTTCTGAGCAGTTACTGCTTGTGACACTTGCTTAATAATTTTTCAGAATATTTTTGCTCTTTGTGCCAAATCCATACTTTTACAAGGAAATAGGCTACACTCTTGCTAGATAGAAGCAGAGATCTAGATACTCTGCGAGATAAAAGCAGATAAAAGCCTCTCATATTCTTGAAAGCATTTAGCAGAATGCTTTAGGAGTGTGTGAAATGATCAACTTAAATAACAGTCATTGTCACCTGGTGTTTTGGAACAACAGTGCATAAGCTATGGCAAGAATCCTTAAAACCAGAAGGTTTTATGCACCTGAGGAAGTCCAAAGCCAAACCCCACTTTGCACTGACCACCATCTAAAGCAGAAATTTGAAATGAATACACAAAGAATTTGGGTATATTAGCTAGATGTTTATGTGAAAAACACCCTGAAGCACTTGAATATTCCCCCTGGACAACTGGAGTTTACAGAAGTGCTAATGCCACTGCACATATGGACACTTGGGGGGAAAAAACTACTGAACAGATTGGTACAAGCAGCAGAGTTTGGGAGTCATCCCATCATTAGGGGGTAAAATATTATCTCTAGTTATGCTTATGGAGCTGTTCAAAGCCATAATTTATTGGTCAAGCCTTGGCAGCTTCATTCTGTGGCATCCAAGTGCAGGGACCTTGTCGCCCTTCCCTGTGTCTCCACTGCTGGCTATTGAGATGACAGATAGCTGACTGAAAGTCACCTATGACAGACATTGGTGAATGAAGCATGTAAGTGGTCATTCCTAATGCTAAAAGGAGGTAAATGCAAAGCCTGACAAGAATTGTTTTAAAACTGTCACAGAAAAGCATCAAACAAGATGTGAAGACACTGTCAAGCTCTGCCATTACCATGATATCAATAATCAATGGCATTTGTGTCTGTGACAAGAAAAGAATACAGCCAAAGGTGTCAAATACTTCAATCTAATTCCGCGCCAGTACGGACATTTAGACTCTCAGTAGAATTTCTTATTTCTAAATCACTTCTAAAAATTAACATGCTTGTGCTCAATTCAAACAAAACCCAAAGTAGCTAATATTTAACCACTAGAACAAACAAAAAAATCTTGCTGTAACTTTTGCTACAGTATCTGCAAGAATACAGTTTGCATCCACTAAAACTTTTGGTACAGGATCATTCTTTTTTTTAGGGAAGGAATCCACAGAATAATCTGTGTTTTAAAATGTACTTCATATCACATCAAAGATGAATGCTGTAACCTTTTCTCCATGGCACAGAGAGGTAAGCTTTGACAAATGAAACTTGAGAGAGGTGGCTCCTGTCATCTGAGAACTTGTATCAGATATAGTCATGTCATCATACAGTAATTTATGCCAGTTGCTTTCTCAGTCTATAATGTAAAGCATATCCTTTAACTTGAGAGGAAACTGAAAGAAAAAAGAAATCTGAGTCTTTAGTCCAGATTTTTGTATTTTTCCACAGTTTAAACGATGAAGTGAACTATTTTGACTAAAATATTTCTTTGTAACTTACAAAACATTAAAAAATAAAGATTACATATTTAAATGTATATTAAAAAATTAGCCATTAATTTTACAAAACACTAACAAACCCCATAGCCCTTTATGCTTACGGGCACCAGAAGCCAGGCAAACTGCTTAAAAGATGAAATATAAAGGTAGCCAAGTGAAAAAAAAACAGAAAAACAGACTCATGTGAAGTATGCTCTAGCTCACATTCTTCTATCCATCTTTCCACAAGTAATCACTACTGTAATTCCTGTAATACTGTACCCTTCTCTTTCCCATGCTGAGAACCTTGTCTCAGTCAGATGCTTTTCATGTACATAGTCCTACACCTTCAGCGCTCCACAGTTCAAATTCACTTTCCACAGTACTGTTCTAGTTTTCTCAATAGATGTCATCTCAAATTTACTCCCTTTCTACACCTACTCCATTTCCTAAATCATAACTTCTCTGGCCTCTCGCTGTCTCCCTGAGATCTCAGGCCAGGCATTTCCAGTCTTCTTTTTCTATCCCACAAAAAACTATTACAAATATTTTCTTGCCCCCTCTTACCTACTGCCTCCTCACTCATCCTAGCCCCAGACCATTTATCCAACCAATCTCACTCTCTTTTCAGTGTCTTACCCCATCACAACTTTCTCTCTCACCAGTACCAACTAAGTTCAGCCATCTTCTTTTTCCTGCAGTGCTTGTCAGTTTTCACTCAGCTGATTCCAGTCCCCTCATACAAGCCATCCTGGCACGTCTCTTACAAGGGATTATAAATAGTAGATTTTGATAATTCAGACATGGTTTTTAACAAAACGCAAATCAGACTCCCCCTTACTATCTAGGTAATGATACTAGCTATGGCAACAATCTGCCCAGCTTTGGTGCCCAACGCTCAAGCTTTGTACAGCTTGGAGAAGCTGTCACACAGGAGAATCCTCAGCAAACCAGGGTAATTCACATACTGTCAGCAGGTCTTTGCAGACACATCTTGTAACACTGCTCTGATACTCCCACCTGTACTGATGGAAAGTACTGTCCATGTCCTTTCTTTGTATTTAAGCCATAAATTGGATTTATTCTTTTCTTGGGAAAGCTGGATGCGAAAGATATGTAGGGAAGCTAAAATGGCTACTCCAGTGGCAGTGAGTGCTGGTAATCCTGCTAATTTAAGGGCTGGCATACAAAGACAGACAGAAAATGGAGGTGCCGAACAGCTGAAGCAGATACCTGAATTCTCAGTTGCAAGTGAACACAACAGGAGAGATGAAAAAGGTGCTAAAGATGAGGGAAAGCTGGGCACTAATGGTCTGGGGTCTCAGAGGAAGAATGGGCAGGGAGAGAGGGGTCTGGAGGAGATACGGATTGAGGAATATAACTTTGGAGAATGTGGATGAGGTCTGTAGAGAGAGTTGATGGGCTTGAGTGAAAAGGAGAAAGAACTGGATGGGACTCTAAGACAAGAGGAGCTTGAGGTACCACATGGTTCCTCTATCAATCAACTAAGGCCAAGGGAGGACTGCTCTTTCCCAAAAGACTGCTGAAAAGTACCAGTCTCTTCCCTGAACCTCCCTATTCCCTAGTCTTTCCCCAACTCTCCTTGTGGCTGCTGGTGCCTGCACAAAGCACTGCCTGTCATATCTGCCCCGCTGGCTCGCTCGGTCACCGTGGCAAAAGTCAAGTCACATTTATGTAACAGTTGGTCTGTACGATGCAGCATATGCAGATTGCTCAGGCAACTGCAAGACACTCAGCTAAAGACTTTAGCTAAAAATGTCTGATAGTATGGTCTGAAAAAGCTAAAAGAGGATAGAATGGGATCTGGCAGGGAAAAAACGTCACCCTGTAACAACAGATTATAAACCTAACTATTTCCAGTGCTCTCAAACCATCTTAAAGCATCACCGAGGGTGCACATCTGGAACATATGCCTGCATTTCTACACCACAGAACATTACCCAACATTTTAAGGTATATTAAATAATACTTCTTGAAGTTTCAATTCCTTGTTAGTGTCCATTTATATGAATGCCTCAAGAACAATCTCAGCTACTTACATTATAAATGAACAATACGGACTAACTATGAACAGACTTTTTGATGAAAAAGAGTTCATGGTGCTCCTGTAAAAGGAACATTTTCAGATTTGGTCAGGAACATTTCTTTGTAAGCTAACACTTGCATTATTCATTCCAATAGCTTTCACAGTTAATAAAAGTCTATTCAGAGACAACACAATAATCTTATTGGGGAATGGTGCCTTAAAAATGCAACGAGTTTGATACTGTCAGTTTGATTTCCCAGATCAGGCAAGGAAGAGAATGAAGCATGGGGAAGGTTCACTTCTCTGCAGAATGCTATGCACTTGCCTTTGAGCAGAGCAAATATTTGATGGTTCCACTTTCTGCTAAAAAACCCTAACATATCAATAGATCTTAATCAGAGTCAGGAGTGGGACAGTGTTCAGATGTTTCGGATTTTTAAAATATGTCCTTCAAGAAACTGTGAAACACATGAGGGAAACATATCAAGAATAACCATGAAGAACCTGGTGGGTTTAGACAAGGCATTACCAGTGAGAAAAGTCACCTAAAAAGCCACTCACCTGTTGCACACAATGATGTCAGGAGTGACCTCAGATGGCAAAGGGCAGCTTTTAGAAATACTAAATGGAAGGGAAAAACCATCCAAAAGAGCATGAAACAAGATATTACCAGACTATTAAGATTCCAGAAACTACAAAGGTTGACCTAATGCTATAATGTTTGAGGTCAAGGAAATATGGACTATCAGTGAATATAACTATGAAAAGGAACTTCTCAGAAAACTTAGTTTTGGAGGCAGTAAAGAAGAAATGAACAGTTGGGTAAATCAAAAAAACATGCAGGCAAAAATGGCAGTTGCAGGTTGGAAGTAGACAAGGAGGGACTTCCAGGGAAAGCTAGGAAAGAAACCATGCTGCTGGTACCACATCAGAATGTGTCCTGGGTTCCTAACATCAAAGACAGCAGAAGGGTAAGAGGAGTTTCCAAAGGAATTCTGTTTAGGGAACACTGACACTGAAACAGGAGCATGCTTTATGATTTTAAAAGGGGGAATGAAAGAAGAGGGAAAAGCTTAGCGTAAGTATAATGTATGCAATTCATTGAAATTGGAGACACAAATAGGCCTCAAGGATGAAAAAAAGCTTATTTAAAAATAGTAAAAAGTAGGAGTAATCATGTTAACAGATCTGCATTCAGTATGTGGAGTACACCTGGAAATGATCTAACAACTGTCGTGACACAAGGACAATATTGTACAATGAGCCATCTTCCTAATCAACTCATTTGGCTTATCCCTTCTTCTGTAACCACTTTATTGTCTTCTGGTCATTAGAGTACCACCACTAAGTTCTCATTAAACACAACACACAAATGTGGACTGAGGAAAAATACCAAATAAGGCTGTGGGGTTTTTGTTCCTAGATGTAGAAAGATGAAAGAACTACAGAAATTTAAATTATTACATCTTTCTCCACAATGAGAAAATCAGAGATAGACAAAGGTATCTAAGGGAAAAAGGAAGGAATAGATATTCTGTCATTAGACGAAGCAACTGAGAAATAAAAGAATTAATGGCTATTATACAGAGCCAGGTAACTTTCTCCTCTACAGTCCCACCTCCAAATTCTTCCTAGAAGCAGCTTCTTCAAGGACTTTTTCATCTATAAGCTCTTTTTGGACCCTGTTTTCTCCAACTTAAACCACGCAATTTTTCAACTGGATCTACAAAGGTAGACCTTTCACATCAGAGATTTATTATGGGGGTATAAAACTGCCAACCAAAGGAGTCAAAGTCATGACAAAATGTGTGTGTATTTGAAGAACAGAGATAAAAAATAACATGATATAAACAAAAGAATTTAATCTAGATCCCCAGCTTCCAGGTCTGTGTTTCTCGTGCTTGGTACCATCAACAACAGAAGAGCTGGATTCAGATCTTTAGGAAGACAACGTCATCAACTGTGCCCAAAGAAGAACCATGTTCTCTGGCAGACTTTAGCATAACAAAAAATTTGAACCCTTTTCTGTATACAAGCTCAGACAAACACTTAATGCAATTAGTTTCTAATTTTACATAGAAATTAATTTAAAAATTTTTAGCTCTTTTCTTTTCTTTATACAGAAAATCCAGACCAGATGTCCTAAAAATAATTTAGAAGAAGGCCTGTATCATATCAGATCTTCGTAACACTAAAACACAAAGAGCTGAAAGTACAACTGCTTCTCTCCATAGTCAGAGCACTCTCGTTAGCTCATCACATGCGGCTGCTGACTTGTACTCAAGGCAGCAGAGCTGCTGCAGATGCCTGGGACAAATCCTGTGATCATCCAAACTATGCCAACCATACCTTGTGTGACTGCTTGCCAAGGAGAGGGTGTTATTAGCCAGGCTTGGCTCAAACAATTCACTGCCCACAAAGCTACTTTAATGTACTGTCTCTACTGGGGTAAAAAACACAGTAATCCAACAATACATTACGATACTTTCCCATCACTGCAGCAATTCCCACCACAGGCAACACTTTGTCTGCAACAAAGAAGCCTCACATTCTGTGCCTGCAAAAAAACCCCTATCCATACTGTAGGGATGCCAAGAGGAACATCTGTGTGCTCAGAAGGACACAAAATTGGCTTTTTGTGTGCATGTGTGTGTGTGTGCCTGGGTGAAAGAGACGGGGGCAGGGAGCTCACAGACAATAGCTTGTGTGACTGCATGGTAAGGAAATGTTCTTTCATGCCCTTCCTCCTTTTAATTTATTTTTTAATCTGAACAAGGGAGTCAAACAGCCGCAGCAGTTATCAGCTACTTCCCCAAGCCAAGTGAAAAGGGTTAAGTTTCTCCCACGACTACTTTTAGCCTGGATTTATTTTTATCAGAAATAATTTCTTTAGGCATTAAACACAAACATTCACATTTCATCAAATAATATAAGGGTTCTGGGTCTACTTGTCCCTTTACCATAAATTATTATGAGTGTAATAACCAAAGTGATGAAATGCTGAACTACAGATAGTAAAATGTCTCCTATGTGATGGATGCATTTGTGAGCTTTATTAACAAACTGAAGCTTAAAAAGGAGGAAAAAATAATCAGGCAAAAAAAGTACAAATACTATTGCCTTTCTGAATGCTGGGTCAGTCACCTGGAGAGCAGCATAAGAGAATTTAAACCATGAACTTGCACTACCATGAACTTAATGCTGCAAAGCAATGAAAACCAGTCCAGTGGAGCAAAATATTATAAAAAGCCCCTCTACGGAGAGGAAAGACCATCACCTACCAGTAAGCATTTTTATTTTATTTTTATAAGACCTACTAAATCTACAGTTTAAACAATCCAACAATTCTTTACTGATGGATTGTCCTGGCCCAGTCTCATTTAAATACGTTCAAGTTCCTGGCTACATTCAAAAGTTAGAAGAAACTGTAAGGTTTTTTTCCTGGAGCTATGCCTGCTAATGCCACATTCTCCTTTTCTTCCTGCCCATTCTATAACTACTCTGTTCCAACGTGTGGTGCCATCTAATCATCTGACAGAGACCATTAAACTGCTTTATGCCTCAGCTTTAATGCCAGCACCTCCAAAACTGGGAGCATGAGGCCAGGGAATCAATTAGCAGCGACTTATCTGTTTCCCCAAATATTTGTATTTCTTTAACCAAGGGTCTGAAATTACATCCCCTTCCCTCTGAAGGGGAAAATGGAGCTAGGAGATGCAAATCTGGAAAAAACCTCAGCCTTTCAATCCTTCTCTCAAACACTCACCTTGCTAGAAATGTGCTTCAGCAAAATAGGCAGGTTTTTGACATATCTGTTGCACATCAGGCAAAGAATTTTCAGATAACAGTATGCACTATTATCTTAGTGTGCCTTCTCCAGAGAGAAAACTGAGTTACAGGAGCTCCTACAACTCCTGTCCACAAAGCAAGGGAATAAAACAGTTCTGTCATCTGGAAGAGCTGTCCACAGCATTTTACTCTGGATTTGGAAACATCAGTCTAGCATTTTAGGAAGCTCAGGGCAGAGAGGAATGACTCAGCTGTGCAGAGTTCAGGTCTGGCAGGACTCCCTCTGTGGAGAATTAGTCCAAACACTCCTGACAGTCTCTTGACTACCCAACTACACAGATCTAAACTGCTTCTCTATGGTGCCAGACCTGATACAGCTGCACTAAACTCCTACTATCAAGGGCTCCAAGGAGCACAGTTAAAGTGGCTTTTCAGAAAGTCAGTTCAGGACAAGAATTTTTTAGTTCTTGTTTAGCCCTGACCCAGCCAAATCAAGAATGATTACACATTTTTGCACTGGGCTCCACTGTCCAGAAGGTTGTACTGAACCAGGTCTAATGACACCTGAACGGGAAGAGTCAGCTCTAGGTCAGCCAGTATGCCCTGCTGGAGCTCGGGACAAGAATGGCTACAACACAGCACTGCAGAAAACCAGCCCACACCTGGAGGGGCTTGAGGTGAGTAGGTATCAGCATCTGCATGGAACAACCTGGGTGTCCTTCCCATCTTGCAACAGCCCTAAGATACTGGCAAATGGAATGAACTGGGTATCTCCATCTCTATAACCTTGGAAAAGAGGTGACTGCAAAGAATGATGTCCAAACTAGGACTCATATAGATAAAACACCACTAAATATTTTACTAAAATTGAAGCACTTACTTGAGCTTACAATGCGTGAAAGAAAAATGTTTCACCCGCTCTACGCATGAATAAAAATTACCGGAAAACAAAAACAATTGCTTAATACAGAATCTGTGTATGAATGGACAATATATTTTAATTCTCATTTTTCATTTTTCAGTGAAAGGAGGAAATACTCATAAAACCAAGATTAAAATGAAGTCAGTCAACTGATGTGATTTTTATAGAATTTTCCTTTCCCCCCTCATAGTTATTGCTAAATCCTCCTGGTTCCAAAGCATGATTGTGCTAGGTTTTGTTCAAACAGGTACAGACAGAAAATCCTGAAATATTTGCAAACTAGTTTTTGACTTCTGTAAGAGTTGTGGTCCATGTCACTGAGATGGATAAACTTACTGATTTCTGTGGGATTACACACACGGTTCTGCAGTGTGTCTGCACATGTGGCTGCTGAACTTGGGCTAAAAAAACCGAAAAAACCTAAATGCCCAAACCCAAGTAAAATTATGAAGAACAAATGAATAAAGTAGGGAGGCAACATTTCTCATTTGCTAGACTTTTTTTCAGAGCGGTAACTCTTCGTTACAAATGTAACACACTTCCACTCTACTCTTTGTATTTTCCTCCCAGCTTTAGACACTTTAACTGAAACTCCCCATATAACTTCCTTCTCTGCCTCCCTTCTCCTTATCAGCATTTATTTGATTTTAAAAACTGCACCGCAAGTTTCTCTAGCTAGTGTCGTGGGATACAAGCACTCAGCGAGAACATTTCTCCTAGCCCATGCTCATACCAGTTCCTATAAGACCAAGCACCTTGGCCTATATCCTGCATTCCTGAACTGGAAAAAGGAAGCTGTTAAGATTCTGTCTCATTTTCTCTGTTACCTGAAACTGCTCTACATTCTCTATGTTCTACACACAGCCCTTGATAATATGCGAAAAATATTCAAGTCTCCTCCCCATTTTTGTCTGTGAAAGATTCTACTAAACATTTATGTTTATATTCTTAAAAATTAATGAAAAGATATTTCAATAATCCGAAGATTTCAAAAACTTATAAAATTCACTATGCCTGTTTATAGGTGCAGGAAACTGTTTTACAGCAAACCAATCATATGTCTGGTATGTTCACCTTGAGTTTCTGACAAGTAAGAATTAATTTTCTGTTTTAATATGTTTTGAAGATGTTCTGGAATAATAATAAATACATTCTGCCAGTGAATTACTACAGACTTAGAGTGGTGGCATACATGAACCAGAGTGGAAATAACTGTAAAGAAGCCCAGCACATCCACCCATCACCATTCCATCTACTTCTCCAGGTCACACTCACCCTTTTTGTTTTCCATTTTAAACCTTTTACTCTGATTTTCTTTCCCAAGTTTCCTCGAAAATCTCGCTGCTTAACTTACGACCCCAAAAGACACCAAGCTTTGCCAGTGTTTCGTACTGGAGAGATCTTACTAAAGCAAATGAAAGCCAATGGAATATTCACAGTTTACAAGCCTGGAATAAAATGGGAACCCAAAATGCTAGAAACTAATCTTGTACTAAAGGCAGTCCTCCTTTCAAACGCCAACTTTACACTAAAGATTTGGTAATACTACTAAAACAAAGAACAGGCTTGTCCCAACACATTTTCAAATAAGCTCTGTCACTGAAAAGGCATCTCCTTAACACTTCCATCTATCTCAGAAGCTGGAGACTGCGGTTATATTTGTTAGGGAAAGGCAGGGAGATCTCAAGACTCCTTCTGTACCTTTCACTTGTTAGTCTTTTCTTTCCTGCTATCGTCCAAGAATTCCAGCTCCTGTAATTGCTTACTTACTGGTGGAACACGGTAAGATGCAATTAATCGTGATAACAAAATCCTATTCTTGTTTGTGAGTAAAACTAATTGTAGTACAGTATTTCTTGTCTATCACCTTAGAAGGTGCCTTGCAGCTTTCCCACAGTATCGAGTTCCCAATACATGCACACACACAGAGCACCCTGGCGATGACTCATTCCAGCTTAACCTACCTTTTCAAACAAACTCCTCCAAACAATGTATTATCTGCATTTTAAATGGCAGGTGAAATTCTACCACTCTCCCTATAAAAAGGACAGGGAGGTTTATTGTACTCCACTAAAGATTTAAGGAAAGCATTGACGGTCCAAGTAATTCGTAATACTCTTGGGGTGGAAACAATCATTCTGAAAGTTTTCTCACGTAGGGGAAAAGTAAAAACTACACATAAACAATTTAGTCTATTAATGTGTCAATTCTATTAAAACGTTATCGACTCTGAAAGGCTTTACTTGTGGATTTTAAAATACCATGCCTGCAGTAAATCACTTTTGAAGCCAGTGGTGTTACTTATAACATTAATGACCATAGAAAGCAAGAAGAGGCATTCAGTCACCCCGGTCAAATTCAGTTTCTCTTACACTTGGGAACAAGCTCAGATTACGTGGGTGATAGAACACCCACAGAGCCCAGAGCAGAGTGGAGCATCAGGAGGCAGGTACAGGTTTCAGCTGCTACAAGACTGATCGTCAGTACCTGCCCAGCCATTTATCACCTGGAGAAATTTAACCTGCAGCCAGGACACTGTGTGTAAGTCCTTGGACACAGAGATACACCTCCACCACCACTGCACCACTACACTGATGGACCCAAACCTTAAACTGAACTTCAGGGAGGCTGACACTATGTCAGCTCCTTGTTTATGTGACAAGCACACTGCACTTAAAGCAGGCTGCACTTGCACCCTTTCGGACCCTATCCTGGCCACATCTCACTCTGTCCCATTTCAGCATTAACCACACTTAGGAAGTTACATGAACCAGAAGAAAGTGTGCTATAACCTAACCTAAGGTGAGGTTATTCAACCCCAGTACTGATGGATGCACACAAATAACACCAAGAAAAATATGACAGTTAAAAGGCCACTACTTATTCCACACTGTAAATTGTGAGTCTTAATTGGAAAATTTTAAATGGTTGATTTAACTTTCTTTTTACAATACCTAATCTATTTGTTTTGCCTTTCATAGGTAGAATAGATTTGATCAAATCAAAGTTTCCCAGTAATATATGACAAAACAGGAGCAATTACTGAACCTCAAAGTATCACTTTTTGCATAGGAATAATTTTAATTTATGAAATGTACTTTTGTTTATAATATATAAATAAAACTTAATGTATAAATATACAAAAAATATAGTATCTAAAAAGTCAGCTTTATTTAATATAGGATTTTAGCAACTTGCCACACTTAACACCCAATAAAACAGTAAATAAATGCAAGATTGATGGCTTTGCTTCACCAACTGCAGTAAAAATCAGAAAGAAGACACAGAAGTTTTAGAGTTCATCTAGCACTGCAGTTACTGTTGGGTGGGAATTGGAAATGCTGGGGAGGGGACTTAGGTTTGTCTGTGCATCAGATTCTCTGTCCCAAGAGCAATTTTTGTGGCCAAGAGACACAGCAGCATCATTTCTGAATGGCAGTGGAGGACCAGCCACTGCAGAGCTGGAGTTATGGTAAGACAGCAGCTGCTGTAACCTTGGTGCTGCAAGAGACAGCAAAAGTGGCTCTGGGAAGTCCAAGGGTTCCCTTTTGCCACCTAAACAGTTATTGCCTCCCACTTGTGTTGTGTAATGATACAGAAAACAGATTTAGCTCCAAATAATTATTGCAGTGGTTTTCTTCTAGCTTTATCATGCATAATTTGAATGTTGCAGCCTCACTCAGAAAACCAAATTAGTTTTGCTGGAAGGACTGGGGAAGAAACCAAGGAAGTATATAGTGAATGTTCCTGGAATACTGTCATCATAGTCTGCATGTCAAATACATGCTTAGCCATCTCTGTGACATAAAAAGAACAATTCATAACACTTCTGTAATTTTACAGTGCAGTACAAGCACCACTCTGATTACAGCCTAGATTTTATTTTCATACATAACAATTGTCAAGGTAACAATGGATAAAAATGTTGTATAGAACTAATACTGTGTAGAAATTTTTACAAAGTTTAAAAAAACAAACCATGTAAAAATGAAGACTAGTGGAATTAAAGAACTCAATATTCAAACAGCTGGGATTTATCCTTAGTTTATGTTGTGGATGCTGCAAAATAAAAGGTTTCACAGCAAAGTGCTCTGCATAGTAATTAGGCAGGTTGTGCAGTAATATACAGGTTAGCTGTTTGATATCACACACAGGTAACTAAACTGCATCCTCAAAAAGACTAAAAATATTTAGATTTTTCAGAGTACCAGTGTATTAGTCTGGAAAACGCCACCCTCCAACACACGGGAATGAGACTGCTGTAACTCAAGCTGCTAGAGTGTGATATACTAAGTAAGGGAAAAAAAAGTAAGTTAATAACTCTTAAGCATTTTCAAAACTTATTTCCTTATTTTGATATCTAAAGAGCTTTTATGAAATGACTAACTGATACATTCAATGATAACAATATACCTTCTTAAAGAGTTTCCCTTTCAGGAGTCAACTGGTTTGTGCATGTGTGCAAACGCAAGAAGTATTAAAGGAGTGAGAGATTTTAATTAAAATACAATGAGAGTTAATCAAAATACAAGGCTCGTACCAGGTACTGCTATTTGATTGTGATACTGGATGCTCACATCTTTTTGGGTTTTGTTTCCTAACATTTTCAAGCTTGAACAGAAAACAACCCAAGTATAGAGCTGTGAGTAGTGTTCATTCTTCAGTAAGAAGCATAGATGAGAAAACCAGGAAATTGGAGGGCCAGAAGTTGAGAAATCACAACAAAAGCTTATTTCTTGTTAAACAGGGCAAACCTTTGGTGAGCCAGAAGACATTTACTCAGTTACAGTTTAGCAAAGCCTGATAGCAAATTGTTTTAGAGATAAGGTCATATGACTGACCACCTCAGCTTCTTCCAACAATTATCGGGCAAATGGAAAGGAATGAGAGCTGACTGAAATGCACAAAATCAAACTGAGGTGGCAGAATCAATCCCAGGTAATAGCCGTATCAGTAATTCAGCCAAATACTTCCCCATCTCACTCCTAATTATTTCATGGTCATTTACAAAGGAAGTTGAGCAGATTACCTTGAGATTGTATTTATGAGCATTTCTCATGCATCTGGGTCACCTACAAGGTAACACAAACTCTTCAATAAAAGACAGTATTTTACAAGCCGCACAAAGAAATATTTATTTCAGGAATTTTGAAATGTTTACTGCACTTACTATATCGAAATCGTGGATTTTCTACTGTATTTGCCTCAATATGTCTCAAAAGCAAGTCTTCTTTAATGACCAGCTACTTTCTAAATACTTGCCAAAATCAGAGAAATTAAAGATGGGATGAGACATCAAGCCTTATCTTTTACAACGAAGGTGGTTACCCCTGATGAAGAATTAATCTAACCTCTTTTCTGTGAAGGAAAGGTTTGTTACAACTGGCCCTGGGTAAACCCTCTGACAGTTTCACCATCCTAACAGTTGAACTTGTTTACCAAATATCTAAGCTAATTGTCTAAGTTAATTGACAAAACCAAGCCAACTTTTTTTCTGTTCTTCCTCCAGTCAAGATCAAAAAATATGACTGAATCATCTTCTACACTAGAAATAGGATTTGAATCCATGCATTAATTATTTTCATATTGAAATGATTAAAAAAGAAATTATGAAATAAACTCCCTTTAATACTTTGTTAATGCTGGTATTTATGACATGAAGGAAAGCTGTAAGAAAGTTAAGGTGGCAAAAAAAAAAGCTTCCAAAAGCTAAAGATAAAAATAAAAAAAAGTTTTTCCAACATTTACAATTCAGCCCCTTAGGTAGACATTCAAGTTTAATTCAACACCAGTGGTTTTACTGCTATAGAAGTACAGAATAAAGCACAAAGTAGAGCCTAGCTCTTCTAAATCCCAGTTCAGTTTTCTCTTCTTCGCCTGAGAGGATCAGCACTACTACTAGCTGTTAGTCTTGGCACCAGTAGAAATCACCCCATGCAAACTACCCTTTGACACCAGAAGTGGTACTTGATTCTCTAACCATATGACTGACAGCTGGCACAGGGATCAAGGGACTGTGAAACGCAAATCATTCTTTTTCTGACCAGGAGAAACAAAACAAGTCTACAAATTACCGTTTCTTCCTTCCTATTATCAGTCCTTCCTCACTGAGCTGTAGGAGGAGAGTTTCTGCTGTTAATGCTCCAGTTGCCTTTGGTGTGGGAGAAGAACAGTAGACACTAAAGACATCCATGTATGTGTCCAAACGTCTGCTACCTTAACTCAGTCTACATGGACTATCGAGCAAGTAGCACGAGGCACCTCCCTGATGAAGGTCACCCCTGTCAAATTTCAAGGTATTGTCCAGAACCTGAACAGGATAACACTACATAAAAAAAGGCAATGTACATTCAGAAATGCCTGACACTTTCTGCAGCACAGAAAGGAAAATAAACAAGCAGCAAGGGAAAATGACACGAGAATTTATTTCCAAGTATTCACAATCTGACAGAATTCAGCAGGACGAGTAACAGGAGATATAGACCATGGGGTATGAGACAAGCTTACTTATGGAGCACCACAATCACTTTTGCCTACATGGTACAAACACATGAATATATTTAACAATTGCTTGCTAATAAAGAACTGCCTTGAAGAGTTGCTTTGCTATGGGAACAACCACCCCACATCAAAAGAACCTCATTTGTATATCAAAGGAGAAATTACACTCAATAATAATGTTTCTTTGAATTGGCACCTAAAAATAGTATTGGACAAACTTAACTTTTGGTCTGAAGACTTTTCAAGGGAGAAGTGATTTTCATTATAGCCAAAAAACAAAAAGAAAACACTTTCACTCGACATACTGCAAATACCATAAGAAAGAACTGAAACTAATTTTAACTATGTGGTGTGAGGAGGTGGGTGTGAAAAAGAGGAAGACTACTTCTTACACGTACTTCAAAACCTCTCAGCAACATCAAAGGAAAAGCATGCCACATTCTTCCAAGAGGTGTTTGTTTACACTCCAAGAGCAGCTTATGGTGCGTAGGACTCCCAGTCCCATAGAGGAACGTGCTCTCGTCAATACTGGGATCCTCTCACACTTTCCTATTTACTCCTCAAAGACCTCTTTGATTTCACTACCCCCCATGAAAGCTCACTAGATACTCAAGAGGCACACAGTCCTGCGCCATTGATGTCTGCTTTGCCCACTCAACAGAATATTAAATATCGCCTTGCTTACTCTCTCTCCACTGCCTTCCTCTTTCCAGAACCACTTTGGTGCTCTCTGCAGAATTTTGCTACTTCATTCAACACTGTCCACAAAGTCTGAAGTAGCTTAGTTGTGGGCTTTATGTCACTTACCAATGATGGCATGGCTTTATGTCACACACAGCACTTTCAGGCTTTTCATTAATCCCCATTCTTCTTTTCATCTAAGCCTTATGTTACTCGAGAATTTGACAGGAGGAAGTTTCATATGGACAAGGCTTTCTAAAACCAAGCTGCCACTGGCTGTTGATGCCCAGACGAAATACAGCAGAGTAGAGCTTTCATCTGTCAAAGGCTGCACAAACCATAATGCAAGCTCTCAGTCTTTTTCTCTAAATAAGGGCAGAAATAGGAGCTCAAGGTTCAAATTCAAATAAGTCTTTAAACCTCACAGAAGTGCTCTGAACAAACAGCTAAGTGCTACAAGCAAGGATGGACATGCATGACTTCCCATTTTACCTCTGTGTATGAAAATCACAAAAAGATGTTAAAACTTTTCTGAATAGATACTAATTCTACAATTAAATGAGGTAGGGCGACCAGGTTTTAAATTCAGTATAAAACTTTAACTCAATTGGTTAAATTTAAGCAATATAAACATTTCTCCTGTAGAAAAAAAATCAAGTCACATGGTGACATTTGTCATCAGTCTAAACCCCTAAAATGCAGAATTAAAACATGGTAGGTAACTTAAACGTATTCAATTACTTCCATTAATTGTATATACTTCCTAATGAAATCACTCAGTTTCGCAGCCCTAAGCAATATAGCTTAGAGATGAAAAGCCAGGCCATAGCCTCCTTGTTTTGAAGTCTCTCCACTCCTATGAGCTGTTCCTAGTAGGAAACACCCTTCCTCCAGCTGTTAGGGCAGCCAAGCAGCTGCCTCAATAACCAATGCCAGCTCCACATATTAATACATAAAAGCAGCTGCCTGCCTGCCTATGCAGCTGAAGGAAAAGTGCTGGAGGCACAGGCCAGTATCTAATACTGGCTCTGATTGCAATGGCAGCTGCTTGGTTCATACAGCAGCAGGAAGAAGGTATCAAAGTAAGAGGAGAAATGGAAGATGAAATGGCTCAAACTGTGTAATCATAACTCCCAGAATTTATAATAGATACTTGCATCCTTAATCTCTGATCCTTAGCTGCCCATTTGTGAACTGGGGTAAATATGGGATAAATATGCCTCACTGCTCATAGGATCCTGAAAAATTACATTCATTTGTCACTGTGAGGCATATTAATATAGTGATACCCTACCAATGCCAAGAAGAAATAGGGAATTCTATCTTCTTTGTGAACTATTCAAAGCATGGCATAGCTGTTCATTACATAAATACCATTCCCTCTATGCATTAAACAACATTAGGGACTTAGAAAAATTTAATATGAAAATGAAGCACTCACTCCTCAGTTCCTGGTGGCTGGTCAGATTTTGAAAACAGCTATAAGGATCTTTGGATTGCTTTTTGAGCATGCTTGTGCATGAGAAAAAGCGCACAACACATACAAATTAGAGAAACATGCCCTGTTTCTCTGCTTTGACTCAGTAGGCAGATGTAGCAGATTGTATTTACTGCATAACATAAAACTGTATGCAGTTTTCACTGCTTTAGGAAAAAGCAATCTCCATCAATATTCTGCAGCTGATGACAAACACTGGACAAGTTATATTCTCAAACTGGTACAGAAATTGCATGTAACTTTGAGCACAAGGGGCTTTCTGATCCCCTTCCTTGTTGAAAGTCAAGTACAGGGCTAGCAGAACTGACCAGACTCTTTGAGCTGGAAAGGAAGAAAGAACACAGAACTGGAAAATAGATGGAGGCATCTCAGATTCACAGGATCTACACTGAACTTCAGTATATGAGGCACAAGAATCAGAAGCAGAGGGAAATCTGAGGGCAGAAGACAGGATGAGAAACTTAGTACAGCACTGTTTTTTCCTCTTGTGCCACCTCTTAACTTCAGGTCTCATTTCCAGTGAGACCAGGGGGATGCTCCTGGGTTAGAAAGCTCTGATTCAGGCACAAAGGACCTCTGTGAGAATCAGCACAGGGCTGGCACGACTGCTAGGTTTCCATGCAGTCAGGCACCTCTGACTCAGGCCCACAGTGTAATACATAGCACCAACACCATGTCTCCCACAGTTCTCCAGAACACCCCAAACTTCATTTAGCTTAAGATGAGATGACCCATCTTCCTGTGATTCTGGCCTAGTTTCTGAAAAAATATCCAGGAAACCACTGGGAAATTACCATCTCTATTATCAACCAGTCATATACAATTACAGGTGGCGCAATGGCATAAATGCAATTTAACAGCTCCCAAGACTGCTGGCAGAATACAGTGACAGCTAATATCTGTATACTGACTTAATAGAAACTGGGCCTTTCAAATGTTTCCACAAAAAATACCTGACACACAGTGAAAACTGTCTATCTTCAAATCATCAGAAATATCCCCTTGGATTATTCCACACAGCACTATTAAGAAAAGCAATAAATTGATCAAGAAGTTTCTTAGATAAAGAAGTCCTATACTATTGTTCATAATATTAAAGAAGACAAGGAGGAAAAAAACCAAAGAAAATGAAATCTTGTCATATTACTAACTACCTCTCTTCAATTTTTCTACGCTTTTGGTGAAGTTTAAAGATCATATATTGAAAACAACACACCAAGAAAATGAACAGAGCTTCTTTACAGATACTGTGTATCCCAGCCTTAACACATTCATCCTCAACTTCATTACAAAGTCACTATAAACAAGTGAGCATTGTAGGCTGCTGCTGCAGCAACCCATGGCTGTGTGATGACCCATCACATCAAGTACCTCAGGTTCTCCTGTGCATCTGCTCAAAGGAGTCTCCTCAGGTCAAGTCCCACAAAGTGCTGGGTTTCTCCCCAGTGCTGACAGTACAGTGTAATACCTCAGAGATGGGCCCTTGCTGAAATATGCCATATTTCACAGAAAACATTCATATTCACTTGCCTATTTCCTGCTAAGTAATACTGTTACTGCAGATAAACCAGCACTAACATAAACAGCTGTACACAAGACAGCAGCCAGGAGATAACACATCATGCTCACGAGTAACAACTGTCCAAATACAATTTATTCCCCTGAAAAGCCCTCCCCATCTGAATCTCACAAGGAATAGGGACCACGCAGAACTCACATGGCATAACCAGCACATAGTGTAACCAAAGCTCAGGGGGGCTTTTGTGGTTTCAATCTCCTCCATACTTTTCTTGCCTTTCAAAAGTTATATAGGTATATATATCCTCAAACTGAGGCTATAACTATATATACTGCATAAAATGTACATTTAAATAATTGGTACCAATATGCATGCCTGAAATGTACTGTTTTAATACCAAATAAATATCTGGTATCAACTCTGGTATCAAATTGTGTGAATTTATGGGGACAGCTCTTCATTGTGCTGCTGGCTGTGTTTTTATGTTTCAGAACTGAAGCGCGCAGTAAACAAACCACTCACACTTCTCATTATAGGCCCAATTATACATAAAACTGAGGTTGATAATTAGTGCTTCCTACTCAATTCCCTGTCATTCGCACAACACACTTAATGAAAGGGAACACATCAGCGTGTGATATGCCACATTTTCATCAATACTCTACATACAAAGGTAAAATTAATTCACTGCCAATAATGTTATCTTTCACTACTCTATTAGACAAGAACTCCCTTGACTCCTCTCTTGTAAATGAAAGATTTTTGTTATTTCTTCCCAAAACGGTAATGGCATTTTCTTCTTTCTGGAATACATCTGTTCCATTGAATGCTAAAATACACTGAAAGACTAGCTGAGAATATCAAGTAAAAACTTTCAAAATATTTCCAAAGCCAAAGATTCAGAGCAGAAGAGGAACAGCAAGCTACACAAGCTGAAAGACAACATTAACAGGGGCAGCAGGTTGAGGAAAGGGATTCTGCCCCTCTATTCAGCTTTGCTGAGAACCCACATGGAGTACTGAATCCATGGAGCTCTGGGGTCTCCAGCACAAGAGACATGATCTGCCAGACCAGGATCAGGGGAGGATCACGAAAATTACCAGAGGGCTGGAACACTTCTACAAAGAAAGGCTCTGAGAGCTGGGACTGTTCAGCCTGGAAGACAGAAGGCTCCAGGGGGGACCTCACTGCAGCTTTCAACATATAAAGGGAGATTATCGGAGAGATGGGGACAGACTTTGTTTAACAAAGACTGTAGTGACCGGAAAAGGGCCAAAGGGTTTAAACTGAAAGAGAGGGGGTTTAGGTTGAGCATAAGGAAGCCATATTTATAATGACAGTGGTGAAACACTGCAAGAGGCTGTCCAGAGCTGTGGATTCAAGGCCAGTTGGATGGGGCATTGAGCAACCTGCTCTGGTGGAATGTGTCCCTGCCCATGGCAGGGGGTTTCAAACTCGATGGTCTTTAAGGTCCCCTCTAATTCAAACCTTTCTGTGATTCTATGATTTTAACTGAAGACTAGACTCCTAATGTGACAGCAAAAACACACCAGTTGTATGAAAAGGATGACTTCCCACATTCACCCAGAACACCAGTGAATGATACAGAAATTTTTAGCACATTTTAGGGTTTTCTCTAGTTTAGCTAAGTTTACAGAAATAATGGCTAGAATATCCTGCTCTCCTAAAGGCTCTCCATTTGATTACCATCAGACGGGTAGTCTCTACAGTAACAGAGACACAACAGGAAGAGTGGCTGATGGGGAACTGGAGGATGTACAGGATAGGGAAGAAATAAGAACAAAATTCTTCTGCCAATCTTTGAAACAACAGCTGTCAGCAAAATATGGAATCCTAGGTAGCAAAATCTTGCA
Source organism: Vireo altiloquus (assembly GCA_013396875.1). Classification (NCBI taxonomy): domain Eukaryota; kingdom Metazoa; phylum Chordata; class Aves; order Passeriformes; family Vireonidae; genus Vireo; species Vireo altiloquus. The sequence continues at coordinate 173,336 of VZRF01015562.1, forward strand.
TAAGAAGCACTCCCAGGCACACTACAGAGAGGGGCCAATCCCCAGCAACCCAGTACACAGCAATATGCACTTTGTGGAGAACAGCCTTAAGCTGCTGCTCTTCCATTTATAGCACAATTACTGTGCTGCTTCATACAGGTTGTTTCCATTATGGTCTACAAGTGGCAACTCCAGCCAATACACAGATCGGGAGAATAATCTGACTTTCTCCATTTTCCTTCCCTAGGTACCATGTCTTTCTACAGATCTCAGGAGGAGTTCAGTACTCTTACTAAGCTTTTATTTTTCTGAAATGAGTCTTAATAGGAACCTTTCCCTACAGACGAGTCTAAAATAGAAAAAGCCCACTAACAATTACAATACACAGTGGCTACAGGGTTTATAGCAAAATCTATATTTTAAAAAAAGGACATGCAATTCCATATACATTTGTATCCAAAACATAAGAAAACACCTGTTTACAGGATGATATGCAGCATTTCTATCTTAGCATTCAGAAATATTTGTTATATTTGTTATAACATAAGTCAATGTTGAGCAATTGGCTGAGGGATGATGAAACAACTACATACTATTATGTAGTATGTTACACGTATTGAAGTATTAACTCTCTTAGCTTATTCTTAAAAACCTTAAGTAAGCAAAAGAAGAATTTAAGCACTAATGAAGAAGGCAGTCTTGAGTTCTTCTTTTTCTTGCTGTAAAGCAGAGGAGAAGAATCCTGCTGACACCCTCCATTGCATCACAGTTCTGCAAATTGGCACAGAGGTAGATGCTTCACTTAACTCCAAGCTGCTCCACAGTCTGACTGCCAGAAAACAGATGCTGGGAAGCCATAGCAACATTTATGTCATTTATCAGAAGAGTCCTTTGCAATTATGATGTGAATCAACAAATTTCAGCCAGGAAGAATAATGTCTCCTGGTTAAAATACAGACATTATAAATTCAGTTACTTCCTACTCCTGCCAAAAACGTCCATATTCATGAGCATCTTACAGTTTCCACACTGTAATTTTTTTTTTCATAAAATGGGAATAATAGTTTACTACAGCACTGGGAGATTGAAAAACATGTTTCATTAATATTTACAACATTCCTCTTGAGAACTGCAAAGTCAGCAACAGAAATTAGCAATTTGACATGACAACTTGTAAAGAGATACATCTTATTGACAGCTATTCATACAACGTAGGATATGCAACAGGCTTTATTCCCTACAATGTCATCAACCCCTCATATGAGCCTAAAATCACAAGTAAGAAAAGCAATTGTATTCCACAGATGCTCCAAACAGGCAAGGTGATACGATTTCTATCCCATAAAGCCTACCAACCTTTAATGAAAAGGTAATTGAGATTTAAATAGCAGGAGGGAGGACAGGTAAAAATGAAAAACAGGCAACAAGGTTACTCTGGATGTATTTTAAAAAGTACACATCATGTTAATTCAGAACAATTAAAAAAAAATAAATACAGACTGAGGTTTATGGGGATTATCTATACCATGAGGAAGTTACAAATAAAGATGTAGGGAAAAACCCATTTCTAAGACCAGTCAATAAAAGAAAGTAAGAAAAAAACCCCAATTTGTTCTGCAGTCAGCATAGCTGGGCATATGTTTTTAGGCTTCCTATAAATGTGTATCCATATATTTCTGTACCACAGTCTCTGCTGGTCTAATGCAACCTAAATATTCAGCAACTCACCCCATAGGCCAGCGAGCTCTCCTTAGGCCCTGGCTCCTCAGCTTTCCTTCTGGTGGGAAAAGGCCCTCAGAGAAGCACCACTCTCTGGAGGTTTAGCTGAGTGGAAGCAGTGGCTGCAGGTTGTGCCTCATACCCAGCTGTGAAACCCAGTGGCTGCTGCCACATTTCGTCTCCTGTGTCCCTGCTCCCACCACAAGCCACACAGCTACACATTGAAGTGAAAAGGCTTTTAACCTCCAAATGCAGTTTGTTTTCTTACAGAAAGCTTACAAAGGAGGGGATGCTGATCCATTTCATGTATTAAAAGCTATTTGGAAAAGAGCTGGGTTTTCAGGAGTATTTCTGGGTGCAATGGAGGCACAGTTTACAGTCAGACACTGCCAGTCCCAAGAGAAAGCAGGAAAGATCCAAGGCTTTTATCTATAACAAACTTGCTCAACTTGGCTTGTGCTCACAGCGTGCTGGCGAGGAGGGCTGGCTCTCCTCACACAACGGCACTTGTGTCTTCACAAGGCTCCTCAAGTTCCCACCAAGCTCTTACTCCATGGGAGAGAACAGCAGTGTACTTGTTTGCTTCAACATACTTCTTTATTAGACAAGAAACGTTGTTTTCAGGGGATGTCTCAAAAATAATTATATACAACAAAAGCATCTCTTCACTTTAGGATTACTACCTATGAAAACTTTTAACAGTGTAACAGCCTGTATAAAAAATTATTCATAATATTTTGGATGCCATCTTTCACCAGCCCCCCCCACCCCATCTTCTCCAATTCCAACATATGTTTGTGTCTCTGCTTGAGATAATTTTTGATAGCAGGCAAACTAATTAAACATTCTTTAGAAGCCACAGGGCTGAAGTCAGCGCGCGGTGACTAAACATTGCAGCTGTCAGGAGAGGCAAAGTGGGTTCCCATCCTAATCCCGCGCTGACCTCGGAGCCGAGCCTGAGAACCTGTCAGAAAGGTGCTCTCACAGCATAAGACAGCAAGCAGCAGCTGCTTATGCTCAGCAGGCTGCAGCCAGTAGGTTTTTTTTCCCTTCTTTTTTTTTTTCTTTTTTCTTTCTTCTTTCTTTTTTTCTCCCTTTTATTTTTTTACTGTCACTCTGGATGCTCTGCATGGCACTCGCACATGCACATCCCTGCTCCTGGTGAGAAGGAGCTGCCTGTGAGCTCAGTTTTTGACATGCTCAGTCCCAGACTGAGATTAAACCAAATGTCCTCTAGTGAAACTGCATGTAAAAATACAGTACCCACCTTGGGCATGGGACGAGAAGCATTAAAGATACATTGAAAGGTATTTTCAATTAACCCAATTAAATCCAGATATTGGACAATGTTAATTCTTTTATGAAACTAACAGCAGCATTAAGCTTTTTTCCCTTGAAAATAAAGAACATTAATTTGAAAAATATATTCATAATACAAGCAGAATTCTTTAATCATGCTAAATTAGTCATTAAAGCACGAATATGTGGTAGAATATCTAACATATCTTTATGTTAGATATGGTGATGGTGTGATTTTTTACAAATACAAGGTAGAAGGCACATGGAAAGCAAGCTATTTAAAATATTTTAAATATTTAACACTGATATAGTATTAACTCACAATGAAAACCTTGACAAACAACAGACCTAAGAGAGCTGGAAAACCTGAATCACAGAATTAGGCATTCGTTCAAATAAACAAACCTCAGCAATTCAACTAGGTAAAATTACTAAACTGACTTGAGGACAGCTGTGTTCTGCCTGATGATCAATAAAGGAGGTGCCTATCAGTGGTGCTAACACTGGTCACCACACCTTTATCTCCCTTCATGGCACCTTAGAGCCTAATTTTCTAAGAATGCAAATATGTTGACTGTTTATGGACAGCTAATTTTAAAAGCAAGAGACTGAAAGAGGACTGAAGAGACTGAAAAAGGACACTTTTTTGTAGAAGTTACTAAAATACAATTTGAAGAGTAACTCAGCATCCCAGTGTTAGTCAGCACTGCCTCATCAATTTTGCTTCCAGTTCACTGCACAGTCTAGTCTTGTCACAGGTATCCAAAATCTTCCTTTGGTACCATAAGCCTATCCTTTCATCACTAGTTAAACAACTCATCAAGTTTCCTCCAGCTCAGTCACAGAATCATAAAATGGTTTGGGTTGGAGGGACCTGAAAGATCACCTAGTTCCAAAGCCCCTGCTGTGGACAAGGACACCTTCAGCTAGACCAGGCTGCTCAAAGCCCCATCCAACCTAGCCTGGAACACTCCCAGGGATGGGCATCCACAACTTCTTTGGACATCTGCTCCAGTGCCTCACTACCCTCACAGCACAGAATTTCTTCCTAATATCTAATGTAAATCTACCCTCCTTGAGCCTAAAGCCATTACCCCTTGTCCTATCAATGCCCTTGTAAAACATTCCTCTACAGTCTTTCTTAGTCCCCTTTAAGTACTGGAAAGTGCTGTAAGGTCTCCTTGGAACCCACTCTTCTTCAGGCTGAACAATCCCAATTCTCTGTCTGTCTTCATAGAAGAGGTGCTCCAGCCCTCTGATCATATTCATAACTCTCCTTCAAACCCACTCCAACAGCTCCATGAAACCTTGAATACGTAAGGCAACTATGAACAAGCTTATGTGTTTTCAATCCAACTTCTGCAAATTTGACCCACAAATTTCCTGGTTTTGTACTAGTGGAGCATCTTGTGACTGAAGACTTAATATTGGTTTCAGTGAAGAAAAACTTATTTACGGATAGCAAAGTCCTAACTGTACTAATGTCTCACACAGAATTTAAAGCACTACCCTGTGATATCCAAGACATTGAAAAAAATGACATGACTGATACTGGTCTGAGCTCAGAAAAAATACATCTTAAACTAGCCAAGCAGGGTTACTGCTTTTTTCTGAGGTAATTTTTGGCACTCTGCTTTCTTACTGTTTCTCAAAGGTATATGAAAAATGTACCTCAGAAATCGTCAGACCTCCTCAAAGTGCTGGGAATTGAGGAGAGCACTTGAATATCACCATTGCATGTGAACAGCATTTTCCTGCTAATTTCTGGGACTGCATCAAATCAGTCTTTTAATAACCCAAAGACTTAGACTTCTAAATTGTCAGGGAATAGAAGCGAGACGAATAACAAGTGCTTAAGCAACAGCACCATCACTCTTCCAGGCATTAAGCCTCCTTTGAGGAAGCAACAGTTTTAAGTTCTTTGGCAAACCAGGTTACCAAAAGTTCATCAAATCTCTGCCGTGATCAGCAGACTGACTTATGAAACACAACACTGTATTAGAAGATATTCATCCCTTGACTTACAGGTATTTCAAACACAGAGTTTCGATTTATAAAAGATCTTCTAGTGGACAGAGTTCTATTATTTAAAGGTATTCTCGACACTGAAGCTCATGGAGCTACTTATTCTTCAACCAAAACTTAAATCCTCAAGACACAGGCTCTGAAAAGAGTGCCTGCCTACATGAGAATCACCCTGCAGCACACCTTTGTGTTTCAATGCAAGCTGCATTCCTTATCTGGGGCTCCTTCTAGGAAACAAACTTAACAAATGAAACACAAATTAAAATCTTTAAAAACAAAATTCCATATGAAACTTGACCCCTGTGAAAAAGAAAGAGGAACAAGAGCAGACTGCCTGCGACAGATGTTAGCCATGCCTCTCACAGCATTACTGGAATGTGCACACGTATGTGGTGATGGGTGCAGGAGATGGAACCTAACAGAATAAAACTCCACTAATCTACAGAGGGACGCGAGCAAAACTTTGCTTTTAAATTTCACTGTTAAACTTCCAAGTACAGTTGTAATCATTATCCATCATACTGAAATAAAACTCAAAGTGACTAAAACCTCAAGACAATAGGTTTATAGACTATGAGCAGCTGAACCTGGATGCACTGACTGTACAACATAAGGCTCACTGCTATGAACAGCCCAAAAAATACCTATTAAAACTGTGAGAGAAGTTTTAGGCTTGATAACATCAGCGTGCACAGATCAGTTCTTTTAAATAATAAATTTTTCTTGCCACAAGTGAGAATCCTGAATAAGGGCATAGACTGTTTTCAACCAGGGATTTTTAACAGCCTCATTATTACCTGAATTCAAATATGTTTTTCTCATTAATAAAAATTTTTACAGTAGAAACATATATTTTTTTTCTTAGAAGTTACCTGATTCATTAAAAAGAATATTATATAATTAATGCTTTCTGCTATGATTAAAGTTGGCTACAAAGCAACCTTCTGCAGAATGCCTAAAAGTTGTACTTTCAAATCAAAAAAAAAGGGACTACCAGAATAGGAGACAGTCTGTTAGGGAAATGGCTGATTGATGAAATGGAGTACATACTTATTGCCAGCTGCTCCAGGTGTTTGCCTTCAGAGGGAGGCTGTACCACTACCCACATAACCATAATCATTTGCCAATGAATACCTGACAGGTGCCAACTTCAAGTCCAGGTAAAACAAAAGCATTCTTATGAGCAGCGCTTCTGTGATCATATCCTTCTATCAGCTGCAGGGTACAAGAAGCTAAAATAAACTATTCAGGGAGAAGCTAGCCACGCTGCAAGATTGCACTTGCATGCATTAACCATCAATTTGTCCAGTCAGAAAGTTTTGAGTGCATTTAAAAATTTAAGGGGAGAAAAACAACTGATTTGAGGAGGGGGAAAACACAGTTATCTGCAGTGAGTCTTTTCAAAATTAAACATTCTCGAGCTTCATTTTCTATTCATGATATTGACTGGCTAATTACATTTTAACCCTCCTCCTCAAACAATAGTAACTCCTTATTTCATTTTCACGTAGAAACAGAGCAGCGTTCTTGCTCTCCATCTGCTGGCTCTGCAGATGCAGTTGACCATGACTTCCAGAATACTCTCACTGCTGATAAGGAAGCAAGGAAGAGCAAGGAACAAGATGCAAAGGCTTTATCCCGCACTCTTTATTATTAGTATTTGATGAAATTGTGTCTGTAATGAAATGAAAGCAGCCATAACAGAACCAGGAATAATCCCAGAATTAATCAGACAGAAAATATGAAGCTGATGACCTGGGCTTTATGACTTCAAAGAATCCACTGCTTTAATAATATTTATTTCTTCTGAGTAAATTTACTCCAAACTGGATATCTGTTAAGAATGCTATTTATTTTTATTTACTGTAATAATAACTGTGATTATCATTGATTTGATTACTGATATAAAACTACTGACCTCACAGGTTATGTTGTGGCATACCCTGCAGTCTTTCTGCTTGATCCAACTGTTAATTTAGCAGTTGTCTTCAAAATAATCCCACACACAGAGTCCACCACGAGAGCTGCTATCCAATCTCCTACTGACAGTTTCTAATAACCAGTAAACTAAGCTCTTTCTAAAAGCTAATAGCAAATTAAAAATTGTAGTTATATATTTGCATTCTTGCATGTTTATGAGAGACAGACATACTCCAGCACACAAGATAATCCAGAGCTTTAGCAGACGGACTCACAGACAGGCTGGCTGGGTTAAGAGGGCAGACAGTGGCTAAACAAAGCGGTTTCTCCTATCTAACAACCTCTGATGTGCAGCATGATCAAACTTCCAGCAGAGTCAATGAGACTACTCCAAAGAAACTGCCTCTCTGGCTTCCCTAAACATTTCTGTATCACACAACACTGCCCAAACTGTGGACAGGAGTCGCCCAGATGCCAAGAAAAAGGTTACTTTTAAAGCACACTAGCAAAGACTGCCAGCATTCCATTTATGTTCTTCTGAGTTTTCGCATATCTAATTTCTCACTTGCTGGATTTGTCTCAAATTTACTTTTCCTCTTTCTCTAGTCGAGGGCACTGGTTACCTTGTAATAATGGCAGTCTGTCCAAATGGGAATGTTCCAAGAGCCACTCCAGCTTCCACAAGGGAAAAAGAGGCAGTCCTTAGACGCACTCCTGCCTCCTTTTTCAGTGGGAAAACTAAGAGAGACTCTGTAACTCAGATTAGATGGATTGGTATGAGGCAGAAAGCAGCCAAACTACAGATCTGTATCACTTAAAAATAGTTTACTTGAATTTTCAGAGGGTCTCTTCCATGGAGATCATAAAAAACCCACCCCACACAGAATACCGTGCTAAGTTGTCACAGAATAAGAAAGATAATGATCATATCAATGAGTGGAAAAGATAAAATCAAACATAAAGTGCTTCATTTTCTCAATAAAGGGAAATCTTCAGTCAAGTCTCACTGAAATGTAATACTTCAATCTGTGTACAAATTGTCTCATCTTAAAATCAGCAAGAAGGTTAAACTATCTACATTAATAAAAATACTGCTAGTCAGAAAGAGCTACATAAGCATCTCACAGAGTATATAATGATAAGGATATAAAGTGACTCATGAAATTCACCACTGGTAAGTGTGAACCAGGTCACATTGGAGGAAAAATATCTAAACTTCATGTGCACATTTAACTACTTTCTATTGCTCAGAAAGAGTATTGTGGGGTTGCAAAAGACCATTTTAAAGAAAACATTTGCTTCAGACTCTGCTGCAGTCAAAACCCAAATCAAGTATTTGGGTTTACCCAAGAAAAAGCAAGCTAAACTGACATTATTTTATGCTGCTGCACAAAATAATGGCTTTAAAAAGTGTCTCCTTTATTAGTCCTCTTGCCTGTGAAAGGATATAGTTAAACTTCCAAGTGTGGACAGAACAGTGAAAAACTATCCGTGACTATTCAGCCTCAAAAAGAAAGGAGTGAACAGTGTGACCAGTAGCCCCTGACCCTTGGTAAACTTCAATTTTGTGTGAGAAACAGGAATGTATTTGAATCTTGACTCACAGAAAGCTTCAAGTGGGTAAAATGGTTCATTGTTGCTTCTAATGCAGGAATAAGCAGGCATTAAATAAAACTGGCATAATAAGCTAAGAAAAAAATAACTTCGTTTATCACACATGCTGCAGTACTCTGCCATGAGTTATTGCAGGTGCTGAAACAGTTGACAGAAGTTCAAGGAATGTTTTACTGGGGCAGAGGAGACCAGTGAAGAACTATTAACCACAAGAACACTACCTCTTGCTCTGGAAGCCCTTCCAGATGGAAGCTAAACAAAAGCACTGCACTGTTATTGCCCTGTCTATAAACATTCCCCAGGCACTGGCTACTGCTGAAGACTGGGCACTGCAAGAGGTATTGCAGTCTTACTCAAAATAGCTGTTTCGATGTTCTTGTTTCTGCCACAAGAAGCCACAGGCAACCACAGTGAGAGGCTCTGAGGCTCTGGCAATCAGCTCCCAGGCAGACTGGAGGGAGCAGATGCTGGGAAGTTCTTCCTTTCAGCTGAGGAGTTCTTCCTTTCCTCTTAATTCTGTGTTCTGCATCCTCTCAAAACACCTTAAAAACCTCAATTATTTTCAAACAGCCCCAGACATGAGTTAAATAGTTGTGATTAAAGGGAACTTTAAAGGTAGCTTTAAAAGCTACTCTTAAACAAAAACATTCAAAGACCAGGAATTTCATCGCTTACCTGGAAAAAGAACTTATGTCATTGAAAAAGGAAAACGGAGACGCTCTAGAATCTTTCTGTTGTTCAAACAAAAATGAAAAGCTTCTAAAAATCACTGGTATAAAAATACTGATGTAAAAATTAAGTATAAATCTAAACTGAACGTAATTCAGCAAAAAGTCGTTCTTTCTTCTCACCAGGAATGCAACCTTTAATTGGTTTAAATTTTTAAAAACAATTTAAATTTTTTATACTTGTACAACCTCTTTCATTTGAAGTAATAAAAACCTAAAGAAGCAACTGAAAAATGCATGATTAACAAACTGTTATTCATGTACTTATACCTATTAAAATTCATGCAACTGACTCAGCATTTGTTTTAACACAATTTAATCAAAACCAGGAGATCCTACATTAAAAAGGTACATTTTCACTGTATAGGTGTAGATAAGTGTTTGTCCAGAGGTAACCTTTTATTCTGAGGAAAACCCTCGATAGCATACTTTATTCACTGCAAACTCACTGCGACTGACATTCATCTGACACGGCAGGAGGTCATGCACAGAATTAGTACTCCAGTGAATTAAACCATTCTCACAAAGCAGTCTGGAAGGCCACAAGTGTCTTCTGAGCAGTGACTCTCTGTCCCAACTTGAGGATATCACAGAGACACCACGATGATGGCAGCTATTGGGGTCCTCCCAGCATAACAAAGGCAGGCCAATGCAACCTTCCCAACCCGACCCATTTTCATGACATCTACAGACTTGTCCCATCACCAGGCCTAAGAAATCCTCTCAACAAAACGAAAATCCTCTTGACAAAGGACAGACTCACTGGTTTCTCAACTGGAGATGGAGAGGAAGGATGCAGTAGGGAGCTGTATGGATCACCATCATGGGAAGAGTGAAAAAAGTTATCATGGATTAAAATAATAACACTAATCAAAAATACCCTTTATATTTATCCAGGAAAGTTATTCCTTATTACTTTCTTTTTCTTGGGAAGGGAGGGAGTAGTAGACACACATGATTTTCTTTCATTATATATAGCTTTTTAACTACAGTAACAGCAGGACTTTACACTGCAGAATCACTGTCTACCATTCGATCCCCATCTCTGCCTACGTCCAACACTTTGCAACTGTACCTTCTGATTGTCAACAGCTTTTTTCAGACCCCTCCTCCAACTTTTCAACTTAATTTTAAAGTCTAAGGCTATATTACAGTTTAAAGGAACCTGAAACTGGATTAGCAGCCACTCTCAGCTGGACATCACGTCCACATTTAATGTGCACACTCAGTATTCCATCACCCTGGTCAATAATGAAAATACTAGCAGCTACCATTAAAAAAGGCAGTATACTATGGAAGCAAACTCACTGAATCTTTTCATTCAGACAATTAATGTACTATGGTTTTAAAGTAAGAATTGCATGTGTTGTATAGCTCCTGTTTGCTACCAGAAGGCCAGGGAGATGGCACAAAAACATTTATTGATGTCAAGCTTCAGACATTGACTTTTTCCCTTCTGCCCACCAAACATGTCGACGTTAAAACATTGAGAGTCAGAGCGAAACACATGCTAATTTTCAAATAATTTAGCTATGGATTTTTTCACTGTAAATCTTCATTATACATTCCAATTTGTATTTTCTCATGGTAGGTCTTCATTGATCCTCAGCAGTTCTTTCATAAGGCAACTGCTCTCTGACAACTGGGTCAAATTGTTATTCTTACAAGTGTCTAAATACAATTTACATAGATCTGCTACATTCATTAGAATAAACAAACACACATGCAAACAGTTTACAGAAATATATTTAAGTACTGACTTTGCTCCATCTTTATTTAAAATAATTGCACAAATATTTGAAAAAGTAGACCAGATCATTGACTATCCAAATATTTCTCCTAGAAAACATATGCAGAAAATGTAAGCATGCAACTTCTGCTGTAAAATTAACTTGAAAGTACCTGCATGTACCCAAGACCAGTCTGGTGAGAAGAAAACGTATCCATGCTCAAGGAAGGGATGCTGTAGGAAGGGATAACCCACATCTTCACTAGGCAGGAAAGAGACACTTCAATTATCCATGGCACACAACTAAGTGCGCACTCAAGAAGAGCTGGCTGTCTCAGAGACATAATGCAGGTGGGTAAACCCAAGAGGCTCAACTCCTTAAATTTCAAACACATATTGGAAAATCTTCCATAGGACTCAGAATTCTTTGCTATCCATGTTTACTGTAAATTAAAAGAGATCATCTTTTTCAAGCAGAAGGTGATCCTTCTTCACACTGTAAGACCTAAGCAGGTGATGCTCTTCACAAAGAATGTCCTTCTCATCTCGAGCAGGCAGGGCTGTGATTGAATGCTATGGAACAGCTCCTATTGTTTTCTTTGCTGGGTGAACTATCACTGCTAGAAAGTTCTGATGGGTTCATCTGAGGTGATGCATAATCCCAGGCAAGAAGTCAAACTTGTGAAGAGAAATCATAAAACAGGGTTTTATAAACCCATAAAAGTGGGTTTTTATCATGGCAAACTGCAGATTCCAATTCACAGCTGTTTTTTAGATTTCTCTCCCTACAGCAAAAACTTACTTGCACAGGTCCATAATGGTACCCACCAGCCTGACACACAGGTAGCTAGCACTGGCACTGCTACTCTGTGTCACTCAATAGGCAAGGGTAGAGTTAGAGACTCCAGAAATGCTCCAGTGAGGTGCTAAAGTAACAGATTATTGTTATGCACACAACTGGCATAGATTAAATGACCAGTCACTACCTCACTAATTAGCAGGACTTGCACTGTGCCATGACCTGCAAGTCTCCTCTGATGTGATTTACTATGTAATGCAGAGTCTGGATGAAGTAAATCTCTACCTAGAGATTTAAAGAGACACACAAGTGTGGTTTTGATTTGATCTTGTTATTTATTGTGTCGTGGTTTGACACTGGCCTGACACCAGGCACCCACAAAAGTCGCTTGCTCACCCTCCCCTGCCACAGCTGGGCAGAGGAGAGAGAGAAAATAAAATTAATGAAGGCTTCATTAGTTAAGATAAGGACCAGGTGAAAATACTTCAAGGGCAAAACAGTCTTAACTTAAAGTTACAAAGTGAATTTATTGCTAAAAGACTCAGAGGAGGATAATGAGACATAAAATAAGTGCTTAAAAACACCTTTTCCCCCCAGCCCTTCCCTCAGCCCCTCCCTCCTTCTCACAGACAGCACAGGGAGACAGAGCATGGGGGTTTGGTCAGTTCATCACTGAGATTTCTTTCTGCTGCTCCGGGAACAGAGTCCTTCCCCTGTGAGGCCATGGGGTCCCTCCTACGGGAGACAGTTCTCTGTGAACCTCTCCAACATGAGTCCACTCTCATGAGCAACAGTCCTACCACACCTCCTACAGCCTGAGTCCCTCTCATGGGCACATAGCCCTCCCAAAACTGCTGCACCGTGGGTCTCTCCTTCCACGGGGCGCAGTTCTCCAAGGACAGGCTGCTCCAGCCTGGAAGCAGGGGCCCCTCTCTCCACCGGGTCTTCCACTGGATCACATCCTCCTCCAGGCATCCACCTGCCCCAGCACGGCACCTCCTCACGGGCCGTGGGTGGCTCTCTGCATCCCCCGTGGACCCACAGGCTGCAGGGGGACAACCTGCTTCACCATGGTCCTCACCACAGCTACAGACGAACCTCCTCCCCTTCCTTCTTCACCAACCTTGGTGTCACCATGTTGTTTCCCTCACATGTTCTCACCTCCTCCTCTTCTCTGACCAGAAGCAAAATCTGTGTGACTTTGTTTTGATTTTCTTCTTAAATATGTCATCAGAGAGATGTTACCAACCTGTCTCATTGGCCCAGTTTTGGCCAGCTGCATGTCCATCTTCAGAGCCGTCAGAGATTGGCTCTGCTGGACATGGGGGGAAACTCCCAGCAGCTTTCTCACAGGAGCCATCTCTGTGGCCTCCCTGCTACCAAAAACCAGGCCATGCAAAACCAACACATATTGTTAAATATTAACACCAGTAAAGACTATTTTTGGTACTACGATTTTGTGTAGTGAGACTGCAATGCATTATTAATGCCATTGTACCTAAAAGGAGATTATTCTCATGCCTTCAGAAACTGGATTTAGGTGTTTTATTTCCACTGAGAAATAGAAGAGCTCAGTTACTATTTGTACCTCTGGAAAAATCCCTCAAACTTACAACATGTTTTTCTTCTTTTCTCATACAGGCATGGGAAATGTCAGCATTCACAGAGATACCAAGGTGCACTCTTATAAATTCTGGGCTTTTTTTTACATTGTAAAAAGCCTTTCTACACACTTTATGGACACACCAGCCAGAGAAGTGCCCTACTGTCTCTCTGAATGTGTGTCTCTATACACACAATGTTATTAGCTCAGTTTCATCTCAAATCTGTATCTTTGTATTTCTCATTACAAGATCCAGCAATCTAGTCCTGAAACTATAAGTAGTTTTATTTAATTTTTCAGTAACAAGTTTGGTGTTTTGCTTTACATTTAATCTGTATCATCATCATCCTATGACAATACAGGATTAATCGAGCAACTTGATATTATATTTTTCCTATCAAGACTGTAAATAGGCCATAACCTTGGGAAAGAAGTATCTATTAATGATTCTTAAAACTAAATCATCCTCATTCTTCAAACACATGCAGTAATTCGCAATTTGAAAAGCATCACCAGAGGTCATCAGTGTTTTAAAATCTTCTCACCCTCAAACTTCAAATCCTCCCATTTTAAGGCAAGTACTGCACTCATTCCCTTCAGTGTGCAAAACCAGATTTGCTCTGCAGTTTTCACTCGCCTTTCCTTCAGCTGCAGACCACTATGTCAATAAAAAGCTATTTTTATTGACAGGTATCTCCCCCCTCTCCACATCCTTTTTTTTTAAAGTCTACAATGGTGAAACTGGATGGGAAAATGCTCAAGTGCTTTGTTTCAGGTCTGAGCAGTATCTTGCTTTCCCACAACAGGTAGTGAGAGGCAGAGTGTGCTGCTGAATGCAGGAGACTTCGCCAGAGGCTCAAACCACCAGTTATTGCTGCTGTCTCAGGCACTGCATATTTCTACTGACCATGGCTCTTTGCCAAGCTCTAATTAAGACACTTCAGTGTGTCAGGGAGTTAACCCTCCACTGCACATACCTTCTCCAGAAGCACCAAGGTATAAGCATCTTCTTCCTAAAAATCCCTGAGCAGCTTTCCTGTTACCAGTGCTGTGCAGTCTCCAAGCCCTTAACATTTTTACCTCACCAATTCCATAAATGAAAATGAATTAATGAGGTAGTTGGCACTATAACTTTTAGTAGCATTTCTAAAAGTGAATATGCATTCCTCCTGCACTAATTTGGTGTCTATTGCCATGTACATTTTCCCTCAAAGAAAAATACCTCAGTTTGTCAAAGAGCAGAAATTCCTTCTTAAAAAATAAAGCAAGAATAGGCTGTTAAAAATTCTTCACTCTTCAAACAGCTTTTTATTTTATTTTTGAAGGCTGCAGAGCAGCAGCAATGTTCTTTTAAGGAAAATGAGGAAATCTGAAGAATCCAGAGTTGAATTTTTATTTTACAAGAGATGAAACATAAACACAACATTTGCTGATCTATCAATACTATCTATTGGTCTCACACAAAGAACAACTGCCACTGGACTGAATGAGGGGAAGCTGTGACAATAGTCAGAGTGGGTAAAAGGAAACCCATGCCGAGGCTGTTTGCATCTATATTTTATTGTTCAAAACTCCTGTTTAAGCACCGCATCCTGTCTGTACATGGAAATCTTCCCTAATGAAAAGCAATATAAGTCACAATGTGACAGCAAGAAAAACTAAGTTAATTTCATTCTAGTAACTAGAGGAAAAAAAATAATCTGAACTTGGATATGAGAAATGTCTACCTGCAATAAAACCAACAAGAAAAAGCAAACTGTGTCAACTTCTAAAGAGTTACAAAACCAAAAAAAAGTAGTTGACTAGCCAGCTGCCCATATATTGGAGAGTAAAAAAGGCATTTGTAATGGAGCCTTTGATTACTTTGCAGAAATAAATCTTGAATTTTACAGAATCTAAACGAGGTAATTTGTAAACTAATCCCACTTCTTTGCTCTTACTGTGCATTAGCCCTAGTGGCAGGAAAACCAGAGCTGTTTCCGAAGCCATTACTGATCTGATCTTGGTTGTGTACATGTTTTCCCTTTTTGAAATTAAATTCTTTGCTTCAGACAGTATGTTAACAACTAAAAAATGTGATCTTCCCTATAGCTATGTTTCTCTAAAGCAACACCAGGTTCTTCATTTCAATGCATCCAGAACCCTACATATGTTACATGAACATGCTCATAATCTTGTCTCATTATTAGACGATGCTGCACATCACCTAGTGGCCTTAGGAACTGACTTGTTTTTAATTTAGTAAGAATAATTTCAAGTGTTTTGTGCTGTTTCAGTTTTCTGCTGAGATAAATGCACTTTTTAGAAACATGAAGAGAATTTTTTTAAGGAAAATGGTTAACATTCAGCTGGATAGAGTTTACAGAACCATAAAGCCTTTCCCACAGGCTGTATGAAGACAAATCCTGGAAGGAGCAGTGGTGGCAGGAAAGCCTTCATCCATAGGTACTCCACATTCCTATGCTTCTGTGCCATATTTTCTGTGTAGCTGTAATCCACAATGTCATGTATCGGAAAAGGGCTGTCCCACTTGGTGCTATCAGAACATTATTTCCTGTACTCAAAGGGTATGACCTCAAATATGTATTTAGAAAGGTCACTTCAGTTTCCATAGAGTTCTTTTCAATTCACAGGGGCAACGCATGCCAAGCATGCTGGATTTTTTACACATTGGTTATGATATCCTGAGGCCCTTTGTTGAAACAAGCCAACTAATTTCTCATAGAAACTTTTTTTTCTTTTTGGCTCACACTTAATTCTCCTTCTAAGAAAGGTACATGAACTAAGGCCATTTGGATTATGCCTATATAGGCACCACATGTAAATTGCATAAATATGCATCATATTCAAGGTTGACTTTACCAGTAAGAATAACAACCCAGAAAGAACCTCAGAGCCCACACTGAAGTTATTTTCCACCAAGTTCAGGCCAGGATGTTTAGTACACATATTGAATGTGCAGGTAATCAGTCTTCAGTGTATATCCAAGAAGTCTATATTTCTGCTCTCTTATTTTGTCTAGAACTATAAGAATTTTGTCTACTATGTATACTATGGAAGACTTCCCCTGATTACACTGATGTCACCACCTTATTGCTCCAAACTACTCAGCCTGTAATAATTCCTACATCTAAGTGTTCAACTTTTCTTCCATTATGCAGTATCACCTTTCAAACATACAAGAATGCTGCAATGGTTAATGCCTATTTCAGTAGGCTGGGTGACATACCTAAAGACAAGTCAACTCTGCCTCTTTGAAAAGTGTATTCTTATAACTCCTTTTGAATTACATAAGGAGAGATTCAGAATTACACCTGAGACATCACAAGATGAACACGACATCAAAACTGGAGTACCCAAATTAAAAGTTTGATCAAGTTTTACTTACTAGGTAAGATGGAAAAAAACCAATTTAACCAGGAAGCTTCTTGATCTCTGCTACAAATTCCCATTTCAAATTCATCCTGATTTTTCATATTTGAAGTGGAACGGGTTTTCTCAGTTATAGAATTAAAGTGTATTATAGAATTAAAGTATTTTAAGGAGTGTAAGGCATTTACAGACCTCTACAGGATAAACCTTCCATCTCATTTATCTCCTCTACAGATAATACAGCTGAGAAGAACACTGTTTTAGACAATTGAGTCCTTTAGATTTACATCATTCCTTTACACTAAAAAATATCAGCGGGTACTGAAAAGAAATATTCTATTTTGAACACTTATTTTTTTTAAGCAATGAAATGGGCAAGTGGCTTAGAAGACACAGCTGCATAAGAGAAAAACAACAAATTCGTAAGACTATTTAGTATTTTTATGAACTTAATACATCTACTGGGGACACAAATAGAATTTTCTATACATTTGGAAAAAAATGTGTTGAAGCAGAGGCAGCAAAGAGACTGTACATATTCCTGGTATAGCCTAGAAGTGTCGCTAAGAAAATTTATTCTTTCCTACAACAGTAAGTTTTGAAGAGCCACAGAATCAATTGTGAAGATGCAATTTAACTGTCTTTTGCTGGCAGATGGACTTGGTCTTTCCCTGCTGTCCTTTGCCTGGAAAACACAGTAATGCCAACACATTTCTAGATACACTTGAAATATTTTTGTTTGCATATTTTAACCTTGCTTTTTTCATAAGAAAGTCAGTCCATTCCCTGCGTGTAAGGAGTAGAAAAAGGTAGAAATCAAGAAAAAGTCAACCCACCAAAAAAAAAAAAATGAACAAGGAAATTTTAGAGATCCACAATACAAACAGGTTCCCTTGAATCTGAGCAGACCATCTTTTCTCTCTCCCTACTCCATGAGTGAAAAACCAGCTCTCTCTGTGCTGTAACAGGGGACATACCTTTAAAGGAGAACATTTCATTCTTTTGGCGATTACAGTCTTTCCATAATGTTAAAAGATCATATATTGGAAGATTACATCCATATATCTGTATCTATATATTTATATCATAACAGGCAGCAACTACTCTCCCTGTTACATGACACTTCACACAGCAACAGTGCTTCAGAATAATTGACTCCTAAGGAGCAGCTCTGGGATGCAAATGCAAGGAGAAGCAGATAACCATTCATTCCTGCAAGTGATGCCTTAAAGGAGGGATTTATCAGCTGGCTGCACTCCTCTCCTGCCCTGCACCCAGGGCTGCCCAGCACTGACTGTGCTCCCAGCTTTGATGAGCCATGAAACTCACCCAACCCTGCAACCCTCTCATAATTTCTATAGTGGTTATTTATCCCACCACTGAAAATTGGGCAGGGCAGAAAAGCAGGCTGTTTTAATAACTTTGTATGTTATGTAGAGATTTCTTTCCTCTCAGTAGAAAAGGAGAGAGCAGAGGGGGATGAGAAAGAGGATGTGTCAGACTAATTTACACGCAATTACTATGCCCTCAGTTCCAAAGTACATGAAAAGAAAAAACAGTTTCCTAAGACAATTTACGGCCAGGAATGTTTTATCACCCTTGTCCACTTACCACTAAATTTTGAAATGCTATCTTATTGATTATAAAAGTTTGTTATCTGGAAATCCTGGAGACTCTTCCTATGGGGACCAGAACCACTGCAACCTGCTTGCTTTACAAAAAACTAAATGTGGCTGTTTGCAGAACTGCTCCACACAACAGGATGACAGAAGTATTTTGCTGCTTCTCCTGATCTAAAACCCCTAAATAATAACTGGTTCTAGAGCCCAGCCAAGCCTGCAGCTATGGGAAATACCTGATGCATAAGGGAGCAGAAATACCTAAGCAAGTGCACTCAGACTTTTTTCTGCCTACGTGGATAAAGTATCCACCTTGTTGACCTGTCAGTCTTGTTAATCCACCTTCCATTTTCAGTTAATATCATTAAATTTCAGCGCTTGAGAGCCTGCAGGGAGAGGCGAGCACCCCATCCCCTTTTTCCACGGGGCGGTAACCAGATGTCAATGGCTGCAGCTGTGACTACATAATTACCTGTTTGCATGAACGCGGACCGCAGTTTAGATTTAATAGGTCAGACGACAATGCAGCAAAACGCATTTAGCCCACGATTACCCCTTTTCAAACATTCTCTCGCTCGCAACTTCGACCCTGGGAACATTGCGGGCACAGACTCGGGTCAATAAGAAACATTGGCCGGCACAATGGGGCTGGCCTCAAACAGCGCTGTTGACAGACACCGGCACAAAGGCGGTGAATAGAGTCCCCCTCAGTTCTCACACAGAGCGAAGAATGAGTCAGTGTACTGCCGCTTTAGTGCTCTGTTTGTACAGTGTATACAGCTTTTGTCCCCCGCCACTGTTCCCCGCTCAA
Source organism: Vireo altiloquus (assembly GCA_013396875.1). NCBI lineage: Eukaryota > Metazoa > Chordata > Aves > Passeriformes > Vireonidae > Vireo > Vireo altiloquus. Next base: position 192,553 of record VZRF01015562.1, read on the forward strand.
TGGGGGCTAAAGAGCCGAGGAAGTGAAGGCGGAAGAATGGCTCGGCGCTCCGCCGGCAGCCAGCGGTGGCTCGCCGTGCGCGGCATGGCTGCAGCGGGAAGCCTGGAGATGGCGGTCACGCGGCTCCCGCCCCGCCGCTGCCAGCCCCGCCGCGCTCCCGACCTCGGGAGAGGCCTGCGTGAGATGGCGCTGCTCTGGAGACAGCCTGGCACTTCTAACTGATGTACTTCATCTCCCTCAGAAACACACTAAAGTGCCCTCCCGCCCTTCCTTCCCACCATCGCCCAATTCGAGGCTGCCACTTCCAAGACGAAAAACTGAACATGGGATTTGGAATTACAGAAGCCCTATGTCCCTTCAAAAGGTACATCAAAGACAGTAACAACGGAGTTGTAATTTTAAATCCTCACCGCAGAGGCTTAACGGAACTGAGAAGAATAACAAGACAACCACAGCTGTGCACCCGTATTTCACGAACATTTAGATTGTGCAAATAATGGGTCAGGGAAAATTTAACACATCCGTGATATTGCACATACACCTCTATTATTACTTATCTATTAGCACAAAAAAAAAAATCACTTCATGTAGATTATTGCTCTCTTCAAATATGATGTTTGTCAACTTTCCCTTTATGGAAACGGCACTTCTATTATTTACATTACCATCCTTTGTGAGCATGTTTAAGACACCAAAGTATCCCTCTAGCACAACATCAGAAGCGTTACCTTCACCTGCTTCCTATCACAGAATCATCAAATGGCCTGGGTTGGAAAGGACCTTAAAGATTATCTAGTTCCAAACCAGGGGCACCATTCCCTATACAATATGCAAAATATGCAGACTTTTTTCTAAGGACTGAAATTTTTGCTTGCCAAGAGTATTAAGATTTTTGAATGATTAGCATGAAGCCAATAAGAGAGTTAGCAATTGCTCTTTAACTAATGCAGACCATACTACAGATAAAGTCATACATAATAACATCAAAGAGAAAGAACTGTTTAGTATGTTTTAAGACTGTGAATTGGTTAAAAAAAAAAAAAGAAAAAATGAAGAAGAAGAAAATTGTATTTTAAAATAAACAAATCCCTGGATTTCCATGAATGGAACACAAATAATATTGTTCATTTTATCACTAATAGCAAAGATAGTAACAGCATGCTCTCTGTTGCTCTTTCAATTTTAGTTTCTAAGCTAAAAATACTATAATGTTACTATGTTAAGCAGCTACAAAAGAAAACTCCAGAATACTAAAAAAATGATGTGTTTACTGCCAGAAAAAAGAATTGAACCCACAAATTGAACATTTCTTATGTGTGAACTAGTCAGAAAGTCTTGAAGTTATGACTTCTATTCTTGGCAAACAAGTTGAGAGCAAGTAACCTTAAAGATATGTGAAGACTTTATCCTCAGATACTTTATTTTAAAACAGCACAGGAATTTCTAGTATTTGTATCTACACAGAGCCTTATTTAAATAAGGCAGGCCTGCCTGCCCTGCACACTAGATATCAGACATATGACTGCACTTGAGTATACTGGCACTGACTATGTAAAAGTACAGATGCCAAAGTATGCCTGCAATCTTATCAAGGATGTAATCAATGATGTTCCTGAACAGTTTTTAATTCACTTTAAAGGAGGAAAATCCTCACCTTTCAACTAATATTAGGGTGTTTAAATATATTGCCAGAGGAATATTCATAGATCTAAAGGCTGATTAACAAAGCTAGAAGAACTAACATCTAGCAGGATTATTTTTCTTATAATGAATGGGAAATTCTCAGAGAAAGACCTTTCAAATTTGATCTATGACGTGAAGAAAATGGAGACAAACTCTACCAGTTCTAAATGCGAAGGGATGAGGAGCAGACCAAGAGCTTATGGGTCAGGACAGCAGGGACAGGTGACATTATAGTGGTGGCCTGCTACAGGTCACCTGACCAGAAGACCAAGCAGATGCAACGTTCACAATCCCTGAACCTCATGGGGGACTTGAACCACCCCAATACCTGTTGGAGGGAGAGCACAGCAGGAGATGAGCAATCCAGGAGGCTCCTGCAGTGCGTTGATAGCAATGTCTGTCTTCAGTGATAGGGGAGTCAAAGAGGAGCAGTCATAGAATCATGGAATGGGTTGGGTTGGGTTGGAAGCAACCTTAAAGATCAACTAGTTCCAACCCCCCGCCATAGGCAGGGACACCTTCAACTAGACCAGGTTGCTCAGAGGCCCATCCAATCTGGCCTTGAATGCTTCCAGGCACTGAGCATCCACAACTTTCCTGGGCAACCTCAATTGTGCCTCACCACCCCAGTGCATCACCATCCTCACAATATATCATTTTTTCCTGATACCTAATCTACACCTACTCTCTTTCAGTTTAAACACATTCCCCGTTGTCCTGTCATTACATGCTGTCGAAAATAGTCTTGCCCCATCTTTCCTGTAAGTTCCCTTCAGGTACGGGAAGGCTGCAATTAGGTCACCCTGAAGCCTTCTCTTTTCCAGGCTGAACAATCCCAATCGTTCCCAAGGTGCTGTGACAGTCCTTGTTCTCACCAGTAAGGAGGGGCTTGTGAGGAATGTGAAGCTCAAGGGCAGCCTAAGCTGCAGGGACCATGAAATAGTGAATAGTGGAGTTCAAGATCCTCAGGGCAGTGGGAAGGGCACACAGCAAGCTCACTACCCTGGACTTCAGGAGAGCAGACTTCAGCCTGTTCAGGGATCTGCTTGGAAAGGAACAAGGGATAAAGCCCTGGGGGGAAGTGAAGCCCAAGAAAGCTGGTTAATACTCAAGGATCAGTAATATGAATTTAGGCAAAAACATCAGAAGGCCTAAGTGGATGACCAAGGAGCTCCTGGACAAACTCAAACATGAAAAGGAGCTTAGAGACAGTGAAAGCAGTGGGACAGAGTGCACCCTCAGCAAGTTTTCCAATGACACCTCACTGAGCAGTGCAGTTGACACACTGAGAGGTGAAGGGACGTCATCCAGGGAGACCTTGACAGGCTTGAGAGACAAGCCCATGTGAACCTCACAAGTGCCAACAAGTCCTGCCAAGTGCAAAGTCCTGCTCATGGGTCAGGGCAATTCCAAGCACCAAGTACAGGCTGGGCAGAAAATGGACTGAGAGCAGCCCTGAGGAGGGAATATTGGTAGACAAGACACTCAACATGATCCAGCAATGTGCACTTGCAGCCCAGAAAGCCAGCTGTGCTCTGGGCTGCATCAAAAGCAGTGTGACCAGCAGGTCCAGCTGATTCTGCCCCCCTACTCTGCCCTCCTGAGACCCCCACATGGAGCACTGCACACAGCTCTTGGGCCCAAAACACAAGAAGGAGGTGGAACTATTGGGCTGAGACGAGAGGAAGGTCATGGAAATAATCACAAGATGGTGAGATACTGGACCAGGATGCCCAGAGAAGCTGTGGATGCCCCATCCCTGGAGGTACGCCTCATCCCTTCAAGGCTCAGCTGGATGGGGCTCTGAGCAACCTGGTCTAGGCAAAGATGTCCCTGCCCATGGTGAGTGTGTTGAAACTACATGATCTTTAATGATCCTTCCAACACAAACCATTCTATGATTCTATGATAAATCACCTCAGACCTCCTTTCTTCATTTTCATTTTTTTAAGCTTAAATCACTGTTTAGCAAGTTAGCCTAATCTACTCTTGCCATACATTATTCCTTTCCACTTGTTTATTGTTGTTTAATTTTAGTTAAGTGCAGCATTGGTGTGTACTCCAGGCCCAAGCTTAGCATTCTCTTAATACATCTCGCAGAGGCAGGCAAGTATTTCACAAACCTCCACATTACAGCAATGCGTGATTCTAGTCAAAGTCCCAGAAAAGGATATTGTATTTGCTGCCACGCATCACTGCTGCTTTGCATCCCCTCCCAGGCTGGCAGCAGCAGCAGCTCTGCCTCCTGCCAAGCAGAGGATCACAGCTTGTTCACTGAGCTGTGTCTGGAGGAAGCAGAGCGCGTTTCAGTCTCGTCTCCAGCAGCCCTGTCAAGCCAGCTGCCAAGAACAGTCTTGAAGGGCTTCGGGGGAAACAAAATCTAGTACTTAGGTGGTAATAGACTGGTCTGGTACCAGGGACCCAAAGATGAGCAAGGTGGCACAGGCACTACTCAATCTGAAAGATTAAAACACTTTAAGATGACTTCAAATATATGAAGTCACAGGAAAAGAAGTAACTGGATTCCCAAAGTGGAAGGACAGATTAGCAATCAATTTAAAATTACCACTGAGATTAGGATCTCTATGTTAATACTTGAAGTTAATGAGTACAAATTGCAGATAAATTAAACTCATATGCTATCTACATTTCCTTATGATGTATGGAAAAGATCTGAAAATTCTGATAGGGATTTCATGTTGTAGATTATAATTTTTTAAAAATTTTAATATTTAAAATAACACTCATTATTTCCAGAAGACTTCAGACAGGTTAAACATGCATGTTGAGCATTTCCAGGAAGAAATGGTTTACACAGTTTTATAGGAATTATGAAAATCATTCAGTACTATCTCACTGCCTTTGCAAAGCCTGCTAACTACTCTGAAAATACAGAACAAGAGGTTTCAGAGGAAATGTACGCAATCCTTCATTTCTTCTAATAAAATCATTAATCAAAGAAAAATTGCTTAAGCCTTTTTCCTCTTACCCTACTAATAAAAAGTCACCAAACACTAATAAATGATTGGCACTTTTTGCTGTACCCAATGGTGATTTCTCTGCCTTTAGAGTCTTATCTCAATTTCTCGGTTAAGTGGGTACATGATCACACAGTGTGACCACATTATGTGCACTTTTCCATGAGATCAGAGCCTGCCAAGTCTCAAGGCAGATTATTCAAAACACAGCTTCAGTATTTTTCAGAACAATCCCTTCAGTATTTAAAGAACTGGGGGGCTGTTGCTATTTTTCACCCAAGTTAGGTGGCTGGATTTTAAGGTTTTTAGCAAAAAAAAAAAATTGTAAAATGCTAAGATGGGAAAATAGAAAATTTGCCTTTCTTGACAGCTATCACAGAAGGAAAAAGAGCTTTGGTTTTGTATTAAAAAATGGTCCATGAGTTCTCATTATACTTCATATTTCATGTGTCCATAAATCATGGCTACATTCAACAAGTTCACAAAGCAAAAAACATCTGCATCCCTGCTTGGCTGCTATAGTGCCTAAAATGCTGACAGAGCCATGGCAGCAGTGACCACACACAGACTCCAAAATCTATTAAGGCAAGTTTTAACAGCTACTGAATAGTCTTAGAACACTTTCCCAACCCCCCTTTTTTCTTTTTAAATATATGGGTCTTTACTTACACTGCACTTCTTCCAGCACAACAGCAATACCTGCCTAGAATTTTAAATTCTATCTTGAACAGTCTATTTTTAAGAAAAATCAGGCAAGCAAATACAACAGCAGGATAACAGTGTTATCAGATGCTCCTTACTCAGTAAGGGCATATACATAGAACCTAAGTGTTGCTTTGGTACTATTGCCTCTGCTTCTTGCTGCAAAACATTGGATACAAAAATTATACTCATTTGCTATTCCTGTCCTAGCTCCACACAAGTGCATGTGAAAAGAGAGGCAGCAAGGACTGTCAGTTTTGTTAGCGTATTAGTGAGCAGAAAAGGAAAATAAATTAGTCTTAAATAACAGACATGTAGTAAAATCTTATTTATTTTTGCCTTTAAGCACCACACATTTTTTAATTCAACATGGCTGTGCTGCCTAGTAGCAGCAAAACAGCTGAATACCCTACAGTTTGGCAACGCTCAGTCTTAAAAGCCTTACCTTGCTTTGTAGGGATTTACCTGGTTTTGTGCCCTGGTTGGATAATGGCATCTAAATAGGCTGACAAGGAGTTATAGAAAGCATCAGGGAAAGAAAAGCATCTGTCAGGGCTTTGGTGTGTAGGAGTAACAGAATTAACTTTATCAGTCTTTTGGGCCTATTCCAAGCTGCAGTCAACACCCACTCCTCCCTCTCATGAACCATCCCTCTGTACCAACCAGTGACTTCAAATAAAAATACATGACTAAATAAATCATCAATGGCCAGAGACAGCTTTTAAGTATCTCCAAGAACAGAGACTCCACAACCTCCCCGGGTAGCCTGTGTCAGTGCTCAGCCACTCTCACAGTAAAAAGCTCTTTCCTGATGTTCAGAAGGAACTTCCTGTGTGTCAGTGTGTGCCCAATGCCCCATCCTGTCACTGGGCACTGCTGATAAGAGCCTGGCTCTGTATTCTTTGCCCCCTCACTTCAGGTATTTCTACACATTGATGAAATCCCTCTGAGCCTTCTCTTCTCCAGGCTGAACAGTCCCAGCTCTCTCAGCCTTTCCTCATTAGAGAGATGTTCCAGTCCCTTCAGCATCTTAGGGGCCCTTCACTGCACTGTCTCTTGAACCGCAGAGCCCAAAACTGGACACAGCACTCCAGGTCTGGCCTCACCAGGGCTGAGTGGAGGAGAAGGATTGCATCCTGCCACCTGCTTGCCTAATGCAGCTCAGGACACCACTCGGCTTCTTTGCCACAAAGGCTAACTGCTGCCTTATGTTCAATTTGGGTGTCCACCAGGACCCCATAGGCGTTTTCTGGCAAACTGCTTTGCATGCCAGTGGCCCCAGTATATACTGGTGCCTGGGGCTGTACCTTCCCAGGGAAGGACTTTGTGCTTCTCTTGCTGAACTTGATGAGGTTCCCATCACACCATTTTTCCAGCCTGCTGAGGTCACTCTGGATGGCAGCACAACCATTGTGTGTAACAAGTCGTCCAAGTTTTGTACTCCTTGCAAACTTGCTGAAGGTACATTCTTGTCCCATCACTGAGGTCACGAATGAAGACGTTAAACTGGACTGGACTTAACTGACCTCTGGATACTACCCCTGGGGTACATGGCTAGTTATTGGCCTCCAGCCTGAGTAATCTTCATATTATATAGCAGACTGAATTATCAATGAAATAATTCTGTACATCTCCAGCTTCACTAATATCAATAATTTAATCATCTTTCTAATACTTAGTGTCTTCGTTCTTGTAGTTACAGTTACCCAAGAAGATCGATTGCCATTTAAAAAAAAAAAAGGTTGGTTTGATTAAAAATTCCTAATCTGCCAAATTAAAAAAAAAATTTATGTGAACCCAAAAATTAATAACACAGACAGACATAAACCAAAAACTAAAAACAACTTTAAAATCATTATTTGTGGGAGGCCTGACTCGTGTCTTCTAAGAGCTCGAGGTTGATATATATTACCTGCAGTGTTTCCCTAGCTGTGTTAATTCCCTTCTCAGACTCACTGAAACTATTCCAGAGGGGTGAATAATTACCATTCCATGGTTATATGATAGCATTAATTTTCCTGAGTAAGATCTATGTTATATGAAGACTTATAATTCACATTTGGTCCCAAACATCATTAATTCAGTTTCTTAACCTAGAAACTGAATAGCTTCTGTCTTTGGGCAAGTCTACACCTCTCAGAGGACTGCCATGCAGCACCCACAAGCTAGTTTAGGCCAAACCTGTCTCCCAAAATGAAATCAAAGGCCACATCAGCAGAGCACTGCAGCTCAACTCATTATGCTGACAAGAGGGTTTAGCACACAGTTACACCCAACCTAATAAAAGCAGTTATACTGCTACAATAACTTGGACTGTTCTTTCATCTAACCCTTACCTCTGTTCCAGGTACAGGTCAGACCTTAAGCTGAACCAGCTGACCAGACTTTAAGCCAGAATCATCTGCAACTTGCTCTGTGGTTTACTCAAGTACAGTTCTTGTACTCCTGAAAAGTACCACATGCTTGTGTAACTATCATGAGCCTACCTCATCCACTTCACCCAGAGTCACTGATGAGTGAAGCATGTAGGGCAACGTTTTAAGAGTTTTCAATAAAATCCATAATCTTCTGTATCTGGACCAACTGAGATTCTGTGAGCCTTCTGTAGCTATTGAGGAAATTAATTACACTTTACTAGAGGTATTTAAGTGAAAGTGTGTGCTAACAGCAAGGCTTTCTCAAAGGTGAGGGGAAAAAATTCCTAATATGCTGCACACAGAGATTCAAGTAGTTTATTCTCATCAATCTCAGAACAAAATACTAGAAACAATTTTAATTCTTCTTCCAAGTCATGAGTTTATAATTCTAGTTTCTGCAGTTCTTGACAGCTAGCACATGGATTAGGGGAAAAGAGAAAGTTAACCTACTCATCTCCTACAGACAACACTCAAGCCTTCTAATGCAGTAATAGGTTTTGCAAGCCTTTTTTTTTTCCTATCGTGTATGTGTGCACGTCCACATATGAGAAAAAGTGTGGCTTAAAGACTATTTACAGACTTGGACATTGCCAAAAAAGCTCCAGGCCACCTATGGTCTGCTTTGTTCTCCTAAGACATTTTACACAGCATATTCCATCTCTCATTTATCATGATGCCCTGGGAAAACAGAACTGGCAAAACTTTTTAATCAGTAAATGCTACTAGTTTGTGAGGGTTTTTTCTTCCAAAGATCATCAGATCTCATAACTCACTTCTACTTTAAACTAATGACAGAAGCAAAAACTAAGGGGAAAAATTGATTAGCAGGCTCATGTGCGCTGCTGCGGCTGTATTCCTAGGTCTGTGTTGTATTTCCTGTACCAAATTCTGCCCAGGGTGCCTCATTAATATGGATTAGTTGTACTTTGAAAGCCAACACCTGTCTCATGGTATCATTACATTAACTAAACTCTAAAGTACCTATCTGGGATGAAAAACTAATTGTAGTCTGAAAAAAATGTTTGCAGACTTTGGGCTCCAGGAACTTTGGAAGCACTGTCTTGTGTATTACAGAACCACACAAAGCCAACACCTCCATTTGTGGTTGAAAATAACCACTGAAGAATGACATACAGTGGGTGGCAAAAACAGTCACAATTGTAAAGTACCCAAGCAAATAATAAGCTGTGTCCATAGGGGATAAAAATGCTATAATTTCCAAAATGCACGCTGCTATAAATAAGTTAGAGGCTATTTGCTGCAGCACGCAGACCAAGTTTGCAATCACACAGCTATTCTCCGTGCCTGTTTTAAAAAAAGCGAGCTGAAATTGTTCAACAGCAGACAGAGTGGCACCACGTGCATTGTTTGGGCTCGGAGCGATGGTCAATTGCGCTATATGGAAGCTTTGTAGAAAAGGCAGCTCCTGCCACCTCCTTGAATTTAGTCCCCTTCAATATAAATAATAAGGCTTCCTTTTTAAGTTGCAATGTTGGTATGTGGGAACAGGACAACATCATCAGTCCTGCTTACCATTTCTCCCTGGTATTTGGGCATAGTTGGAGACCAAAGGCTGACCAGAGTGCAAAAACGCAAGTTTGTTGATGACTAGTGAAAACCACCTTGGTCCACAAAGAATTTCAACATGACATTCTCATAATTTTAATCACAGAAAGAGACTGGTTTTCACAATGTGGAGACTAACTGTCTGGTTATGTTTTCCACAAAACATACAAACTGGAAGAGATTCAGGAAAGTGTGTGTGCACACTTCATTTGATACTTCAGCAAATTTGAGGAGGTCATAATTATTTAAAAATTCAAAAATTTTAATACACTCTTAAATACATCTTCCAAAAACTGGAGGAATTTTGCCCTCCAATAAGAAGATGCTTACCTGATAGGTAGGACAACTTGGAAGAAGGAACAGAAAAGTACAAAGACTGCTTTGCTTTCAAATAGCCATTTAGTGTTAAAAATATCAGCAACATGGCATTGATAGACATAAACCATTTCACATTATAGGCACAAAGGAAATCTCTGTCATATAGACTTAAAAATTCTCTCAAGTCACTTACTTATGTCACTATGTTTTTGGGGTTTTTTTGATAGGCAAGAAATACTTTCCAAACAAATGAACAACCAAAAAAAAAGTCTCAGCTGATGACAAAAGAATATGGGAAAGACTGGGTAAGTGGTCATGTTGACTCAATAAGATTATATTACCAGGTATTTTAGTAAGTTTTGTAATTTCTGCTTTAATTATGCATAAATGAACAAAAATTATTTCAAAAACTTCACAAAAATGTTAGTAGAAGGAACTGTTGCAATACAGCCACCTCTAAAACAAGGTAACTGCTTAAAAACACACAATAGAACTGCAAATTCTAACAGTTCAGTAGTAAATACTGGTAAAAAGCTGAGCAATAGTCTGCAAATTGAAAAAGACTTACTAACTTGCATAATGCAGAATAGATATAACAACATAAAATTGTAATTAGTTAGAAATGTAACTACATTATATTTATACTGGAAATATATATTAACAATAAGTATTGAAAAATAGAATACAGAGAATGAGCCTGGATGGGGTATAGTTACCAATGGAGCACATGAATGAGGCAATGGCAGCAGAAGATGACAGGAGGGAAGATAATGCATTTCCTGCAAGAGACAGGACAAGATTTTCGCAGTAGCTGAAGGAGCAGAGCCTGGAGCCATGTGGGCATGCCTAGGTTGTTCTATTCTACACTACCTCACGTCACTGCGAGGGGGTGGAGGTAAGGGATTCTTGCTTCCAGGAAGAATGTCATGGCTTCAGTCAAGAAAAATCATAGCAGAAGGGGGAAACTCTGTCAATGGGGGCCTTAGTGAGCTTCTTTGCATGTAAAGCACCCTCTTTTGTACACTTTTGTTATTAGGAGCGTTGCTGTTACTGTTGGTTTTCTTATTTCACTGCTGTTTCCAGTAAATTGTTCTTATCTCAACCTCTTTCTCAGCTCTGTCCCTGGAGCAGGAAGTGGCAAGGGAGGAAGGCGGGAGGAGCAAGCAAGAGGCATCTGGTTTGGGAGAGTCTTGCAGCAAGGGGGCACTAACTTGGGGAGTGCTGTTCCTAAGCCACGACAGAGTGCTTACACATTTTCTCAGTCTTCTTATAAGAGTTTTTTACAGTGTGCATACTACTAGACAAACCTGTAAGAAAAAGACTAATCTGTTGGGAATGAAAACTACAAGAGAAGAGAAGCAGGGAAAGGAAGTAACCACTGATTTAATGCCAATAAGCTAACATCAACAATTTGAACACACAATGAGAAAATTCTGTCAGAACTGTGTTCATTCCCCTCACATACCAAAATTGGGAGTTAAAAAAATGTTCCTCAGTGGACCTGCTTTCCTAAGCAAGACAATATCACAGAAATCAAAAGCAGTTTTCCACACCAATCCAGAATCCTATGCATTTTATCAGTAACTTCAACATCCATAAATAATTTTTAAAAAATCACTAAGTTTGTATAGGTTGCTAGTCTCTTTGTGGCAAAATATGACCTGTTTTTTCTGCATCCACATGAATTTGAAAACGGTACTTGCAAAAGCATCATTTATTGTATGCCTTGTTGGTTAGCAATTTCCTTCTTTCCTGTTGAGAATTACATATTACAGGTAAGTGCTATTTTGCTGGCAACAGACAGCAAAAAGGAAGCAGACCACAGTAAAAACAGACGTGTACAACTAAACCTAACATTATTGCAGCAAGATATGTTTTCTTTATATATCACATTAATTGTCTTTTTTTTTTTTTTTTTTTTAGCAGTAATAGTTCCATCAACATTCAAAGCTTAAAAGCTGAAGGATGTGCCAGGCTGGCAGACCAGCAGCACTCCAGTCAGCAGCAGTACAGGGACAGGGAAGAAAAACATACTCTAAGGAGTAAACATGGTTAGACATGAATTTGATGCCTGTGATTCCCTCAGCAGAGAAAGAGCAAAGGCCTTGGGAATGGGAGCTGGATACTGAGTCTCTCAATCAGTACAGCCTTCTGCCAGTTGTTTGGTCATGATGTATTTTAAAGGAAAGAATTAGAAAGTTATGTTTCCAACAACTCTCTCTACACCTTTTCATAGTAATATTGCACCATTATGTACACAACAGTCAGGGAAAGGAGGGTTCAGCAAGCAGAGAGTGAAGCAGACACTGACACAGACCTCCTTGTACAAGGGTTTCTGCGGCACCGAGAACAGGATGCTTCGTGTGAGGCAGCTCATTCTGGTTGAGATGCACTCACTGGAAAAGCATATCCACATGGCATCAAGACAGAGTAGGTAACTCCAAACTTACCCTCCAGCTTAACACATGGTGACTGTTTAATACACAAACTGGAACTAAACCAAACGGTTTTATTCAAATCCTTTCCCATGAAAAGCATCTCTCTTCACGCACCTCTTTTTCCTTTTTTAGAAAATTGATTTTTTAATCTTACAAGATCTTTTAAACAGCTTCCCCTATTACTTTCAACTTAAATTTAGGACTGTCTTAATAAAATAAATGTGCTAGAAAACAATCAGCCTTATTCACATTACCTAATCTAAAAAACCAGATTATTTTTATTATTTTTAATTGGATTCCATCCTGACCTTATCTATAAAATATTTTAAAAATAGAACAAGAAGAGAAGAATTTAAAGTGTTTCCCAAATAAAATTCACCCTGGCAGTGATTCAAACAGAGTAAATATTTTGATACAATTTGCAGAAACAGCATTAGGTAATATTTTATGGTGTTCATTAAGCTGTCATGTTCTAAATCACAACCGGCATCAAATGATTTCTTCCCTTCTCTACTATTTAAGTTTGGCAAATATGTACTGTATAAAAGGTGTCAAGTAAAATTGCCACAGGATATACTGGAAATCTCTGCACCAGCTGCATACTCAAGCATAAAGGAAGTGTCTTTCTGATCCTACAGCCTGATAATACTGGAGGTTGCTGGAGGGTTACAGCGATCTTTGAAAATAAAGCTTCATTACACTGGCATGGAGAGGTGCAGTTTAATCCTCTTTGGAAGCTGGTCCTGCAATCCTACATTTTAGAAAATCGCTGAAAGCCATTGTGCTTTTGATGGGAATTGGTCATTAACAGTACAGGTGCAGACCATGCAAGAGGCAGTGTCAGCACAACCCCTTCCCATATTTTCTGCTTCTCAGGAATTCCATCTGATAATGAAAAAAGCAGGTCTTAACAGCACATTTTTGCCATGGATTAAGTTGTTGCTTATTTGGAGATAGAAGATAGACACTTTCTTCTTTAGGACTTCAATTCCTCTGCATGTTAAAAGAGAGAAAAAAATATACCACTTTCTTCCCACTGCTGAAAAGGAATCTTTACTACAGAACCTTTCTCATTTGTATAAACTTTGGATATTTAAGAGAATTGCTATGCTGTTGGCATAAAATGCAAATTTAATAAAGCATTTAAGTCAAAGTGTACCAGGAAACATGTTTACTAATTGTAGTATATATTTAGTAAGTACAGCATATATTACATGAGATCTTGAAATCATAAGGGTAATAAATACTCCTGACACAGTAAATAAATGCCAAATAACAAAATTACACTGATATTTATAGTCAAATACATCCTTGCCTGACCCCAGTGAGATTTTACCAACAATATGTTTGATCTCTAACTATGCCAATGCATTCTTCCAACTCAATACCATCAATGCTGAAAACAAAATGTATTTTCTGCAATCCTATGAAACAGACTCCCAAAAAAAAAGAAAACAATCACGGTAAACTAAACAAAAATAACTAGCAGGTTCTTCAAATGTTTATTCAATTTAGATTTTCCATTACTGTTCTAAGGTTTCTTTTACCTAAAGTTTGTGGTGTTTTGTTTGGGACTTTGGTTTTGATTTTTTTTTAAAGCTGAAATTTCTTTTAGTAGAACTGAGGGGAAAAAATGTATTTATTTTGCTACTTCAACTTTTCCAAGTGAGGCACACTTTTTTTTTCACTTCCTTTTTTACCCAAGACAGTCTTTAGGGTGAAATCCTTTCCTATGGCCACATGGTGGTAGCACTACTGGTCTTCCACTTGGACATTCCAAGAAGTCACAGCTGTTAGGAACAGGACTGAGCAGTTTAAGAGAACAAGTTTTACAGACAAGAATCTCTTGTTTCTTGTCTTTTACAGACAAGAACCCTTTGTTTCTTTTCAAGTAAACTGTAGCATTTTCAAAGAGCACAGGACATCATATAAGAAAAAGAAAACTGTATTATAATATCATGAAAATAGTTGAGTCCTGGTGAGAAAAAAGCCAAATGACCAAGAAAATATCAAAAGCACATGTCCTCAGGAGACACCTCATTACATAAATGGCAAAAGTTTGCTTGCAACTGCAATTTATTGTAAATTCAGGTAAATTTTTGAAATTCCAATTCCAGTAACATAATGAATTGGAAAAAGTTGGCAAGAATTATTTAAATTATTTGCTTTCTTGTTTAATTATTTTTATTTAGAGGACTAAGTCATTATAGCATTTAAACACTTAAGTAGTCTGAGACAAATTCAGGTTTCCAGTCTGAACTGCGGAGAAGAGGGATTTCAATCAGTCACATTTCTAATGAATGCTTTAAGTCAATTAAATATAGAGTAGCAACAGTACCATTTCCACTGGCACTACATCCTCATGTTGTAAATGCTGTTTCTATAATTTTGGGAACTACCATCTTTAGTAGTTTAGATCTTTAAACTACTTTAGTTTCAAATTTAATTTCATTAAAAATACCCAAGCTATTAAATTCCATCTCTTTACTGCCACTCAAAAGCAGTGAGAAGGAAGTATAAACAAGTTTTATAGGGATCTGCTTGTTTTTATCATTATAAAAGGCAGCCAAAGAGATAACTGGCCGAGATCTTCTCAGCCCCAGTGTACAGTGGACAACTGACTCTAAAGCACCTGCTCCAACAGGAGTTTTCCTGGGCCTCATCTTCCCCTCTACCTCTGCAACGTGCACCACAAGGAAAGCCGTAAGTCATTAAGGGTAAGATGAGAGCAGGGAAGGAGCAGACAGATGCTTGTTTGCCTGTGAGCTTTTCAAGGAAGACATCTTTCATTCCTTTCCTCCAGTTTGTCTTACCATCCTATTATTCCAGAGCACTATGACAAGATAATAACAACACACAAGGAAACAGTGAGTGGAGGGTTCAGCATCCACAAGGTGAGTGAATTGCAGTTAGGGATCTGAAGATAAACACAATGTTGCCCACTCCCCAAACCTGGGAAGAACCGTGCAAGCAAACATGGGACAAAGTAAAGAGGCTGCACTGGAAGCAAGAAAGGGATATGAGTGCATGGAGCCTTGCTCTGAACCATGCAAGGAGGCAGTTCAGAGCTGTGGGCCAAAATTGGAGAGGAGACCAAGAGACAGTCACAGTGGATGTCTGCTGTGGGCAGTGTGATCAGAAGAGGGAGTGGATGAAACTTCAAACAACCAGAAGCCACCTCACGATTGCAGGCCTTGATAGTTACAAGGCACTCCAAAAATCCTGATGTATGCTCAGGACACACACCAAGGAGGAAAAAATGTGGAGTGGAGTGAGAAATCAAAGAGCGAGTGCCCTGATGAATTTTCTTACCAGCGGTACCAGACAACCCAAGTAGGACAGTTTTTCTGCTGGACATGTTACACACAGGCAGGTAAGAACTGCTTGGGAATGTGATAGCTGATGTCTGTCTCAGCTGCAGAGACCACCAATGAGAGCTTACATGCTGAAGCAAAGTGAGAAAGGAGAGTGGCAGAAGAGAGATCTGGGCTTCAGGACAGTAGAATTCAGGTTATTCAGGGTAGAGAAGCTGTCTTGACATGAAAAACTGCCCAGAAGACATCAAAGATCTATAAGGATAAACTCCTCAATGCTTCACAAGGGTCTTTCCCAACATGCAGAATGAGCAAGCCTAGCAGAAGGCTGGTGCAGCTGAACAGGGAGTTTCAGTCTGAACTCCACCACAAAATCAAATGAATGGTCACAGACTGAGACTTAAATAGAAACACTCCTCAGGCATGCAAGAATGGGATTGGGAAAGGCAAATCTTATCTTGATTTAGAATTAGCAAGAGATGCAAACAGCAACAAGGGCTTTATCACTAAAGCAGCAGCAATTGACTAAGAAAATCTTTGCCTGCTGGCAAATGGGACAGGCATAAAGGACTCAGTTCATCCTGGGACATCAAACACATTTGGTCTGAAAGTCACAGACCTGTTAAAAAAAGAAGCTGAGTATAAAATTGCTCTGATAAAATAGTATCACAGACTTGCACACAAACGTGATTATTTCTGTTAAATCTCTTTTAGTTAAATCAACTATTTCAGAACTGATTCTCACAGGAATCATACTTAAAGTTTCAGAAACAGTGATGTTGGAGATTAACAAAGATGCTTCTCCTCTCTTCGGAAAACAGAGGTAAAAGAGATGGACTAAACTATTCTGATCCTATGAATTCAAAAAGATGGTGGTTTTTGCCTGTATATTAAAAAATAAGTGTTAAAGCGACCTGGAGACAAATTAAATAGACAAGAGATCTTTGAATAATACATAATTGTAAGGTGCTAAAGGCAATTTAGAAAGCTTATAAATGCTGTCTCCACTAGAATTCGTTGCTTCCTTATCCTTTAGCTCTCTAAATACTGTATTCCCCAGCACAACTGTTCTAGTTCTACCACAGTTCTTCTACTTCAGGACAGAGTGAAACTTGACACCACAATCTATATAAAATCACCTGCCACAATATGGAATATTTGATCACATTAGCCCTGATCATCTGCTATTAAAAGTATTATCACAAATAACGTGTAAGCTCCCCAGTACATCACCTCATGTATCTATACTTAGCAGGGATAGCTACTGCCTAAGAAGACTACTTACACGTAAGATTGAAGTTCCACAGCCACAAAACTCCCAAGTATTTTAATAAACAGTGCCTGACAACTGTTTCCATTTTCTTCAGTGACTAAACATCCATTAATGTCCTTTGCTCATCATAAATTGGAATAATATAGATAGCAATAATGTAAAGGAATCAGAATTCCAGATGATGTGCTATGCAGATCTGTTTATGATCATATTTTCACTCTGCACAATATGTTCACTTCCACAGTTTAAACTCCAGAATTCATAAAAACTATCCAAGGCTAGTCCAGAAGATGTCCAAGTCCCTTTAGCTAAGCATTTCAGGATGTCATTTATAGATGTCAATCACCTACCGTAAGTTCATTACTTACTTTCCATCAACTTCTGGTCTTTTACACACGCAGTGAAACTTGCCACCAAAATCTATGTAAAGATCATCTTCTACAACGTGGAATATTTGACCAATGGCAATTTTATCTTTGGCAGGCCCCATCTGAATTAAAGGGGAACGTCTCAGCATGGATGCAAAGGATTCCGATTTCTCTGAATGAACCTACAGATGAATAATAAAAAAGAAAAAAAAAATTCACAAAACATGCTGTCTGAAGAAGAATTTAAATTAAAATTTCAACATAAAAGGCTTAATTCACTGAATAACAAGTAAAGATTTCACATGTTCATCACATTTTTAGCAAGATTTCTAAGGAGGCATCTGGTACATTTCTCCAACACCAAACATTTTACACATTAAAGATAAAGCTTTCATTAATTCAGTAAAAGAAAAGAATAACAGTGTGCATCTCCTGAAAACATCTGCCAGTTCTACTACTGGTTAAGTAAGTTAATTTAAAAATGTATTCCAAATGTAGGAGATAGTCCCAAAAAGAACACCATTCATCTCTTTGTTATCTCCTCAGTGAAAACCAAACCTGAATTAGTACCCTCCTGCTATTCGTGCAAGTATTTAAAAATGAATAATACTTAAATCTTTATTTTAAAGAACAAAACCATTTTGCAAGGCAGCAAAAGTAGAAAGCATTCACAGGACAGATCTAACATTAAAAAAAAAAAAAATTGAACCATCACTTCTCTCATTTTTTACTCTACAAACTCAAAGTAACTAAATAAACAAAATTCCAGTTTCTTCTCATAGAGCTTTGGGAAAATGTGAGAACATAAACCTTCCTGCTATGCTTCATGGAATGAAACATCTCTGTTCTGTAATCTGAGAAAACTTACTATCACAGGCTTACCATCATATGCTAGGTGAAAATATCCAGCTATATTAAAGTGAGACTCAATCTCCCATATGCTGTCCCTGATATCCTAAGTATGACCACATTTTAAGATTGTCACCTTTGAAATGTAATTATTAAGAAAAGCCTGCTTGCTAGGAACAAATGAAAAGGGAGAAGCATTTTGGATGCAATATATACCCAAAAGTGAATCTAAGGAAATCATTTTATAGATGGCTAAATAGATTTTAAAAATTAGAACCTATTATTTTTCCCCACATTCAGTATAATTAATTTATAATAATTACTTTGTGCAAGATTTCAAACTTTTTGGGACCAGCAGAAGAATTAACCAAATAATCAAGCAATTAAAGGTTCAGAGCTCTGCCAGCTTCAACAACACACTTTCCCATCAACTGCTTCAAGTGGATGCTGAAAATCCATCTATATTTTATATGAACAGAGAATAATCCATTCATTTTCCACTTGTATTTTTGGAAACTTTTATTCTTGGAGAAGTCAAAACAACAGACAGTTGTTTTGAATCCCAGCTATGCTGGAAGACACAAACAGCACGGATTGTTCTGCCGAGACAAAGTCTCGGGAATTACAAGGCAGAGATCTGACACCTGGTACAGTTGCTGCTTCAGAAACAGGAACTGTTAAATGCAGCATCCCAAGGACAAGGGCTGAAAAACGTGCAACGTGCATACGGGCACACATACCACAAAAAGAAAGCATCTGGCCATGGTAAACCACAAACAGATCTTACACAGGAAAGCTACTATCATACAGAGTTCCAAACATAGCATTGTTTGAATTTCACAGTGCATTCTAAATTCAAATACATGAAAATTAATTACACAGGATGCATTTCTAAGTGCACCAAGAAAAAAAAGAAAAATACTGGAAACAGTAATTACTGACGTATTTAAATGTGATTTATTATATTAATTAAGGGGACAGCAGAAAATTTTAAATCAATATATAAACCATAAGATAGAAGTAAAGACTTCAAAATTAACATTCCCCCCCCGAAATTACTCTCTCTGGGCAGGGGATTACAACTCAATGTTCATACTGAAATACCAAACCTGTTTCAAGGGAGACTAAGGCACAAGAAAGCACAAAATGCAGACGTCTTCCACTAACGGGCAAAGATATGAACATGGCAGCAACACAAACTCAGGATAACAAGGACTACTATCATATCATCCCAGACTATTTTCAATCATTCCTCATTGCAAGGCAAGCTAACAAGAAAACTGGTCCAAGCAAAAAACAAACAAACAAGCAAAACAACAACAAAAAACCTCCCACAACCCTCAAACAATAAAAAAACCAAAAACACTCACGATGGCAAGATGTTATCATTTGCAGTGTAACAAACATATACTCCATAGCTAAATTCAGGCTCTGGGTCAAGAGCAGCTTTGTTTTGACACTTCAACAGGAGATGAGGAGGTCCACCTATGGTTTGAACTAATTTAATGCTAGTGGCATCAGACACCACACTAGATGATCCATAACACCAAATGAACTGTCTTTTCTTACATGTAGATCATTTGGAAAAAGCCTGAGCTAGTAGAGAGGATCAAGAGAATTTCTAAATTAGGTCTGAAGATTTTCCTACATTATCTACATAGATGTCATTAGCAATGACATCTGAATACATTCAGCAACACTGAGCTTTTTTTTGCTATGCAATTAATACAATTCACAGTAAATTTGCATTTACACTCATGAAATGGCATTCACCTCATTCATGTTGCCTTCATACAATGGCAGACTCGGTAGGGCTCTACATGAAAAAGAATCTCACAGCACTTCATGAAGATGAGTACACTAATATCCTATGGACTTCCTGTTTTCACCACCTAAAAATGGTCCACTCTAGCTAATAACATCTCTCCTCCTCATTTCCCTGGCAGGAAAAAATACAGATGAAAAATTCTCCCATGTGCAAACTTGCCTGTGAAATAATCTCTGTACACAACAGACAAATGCTATCTTTACACATTGGCAGATGTGCTCTTTGCTTACTAGAAACAGATCAAACTAAAATACAGGTGATAATGTACAAAGAAATTTTTTGTTATTCTTCACTGTGGACAGCTTTCCAAGAAGCCACTGGGAATCTGTTAGAATTCTGTCACCAGCCTGCAGGTCTGCAGCGTTCTCTATTCTGAGTCCCAGAGAGAAACTTCTCAGGAGCACAAATAGCTGATTTATGTATACAATAATCCTCAAGAGATGCCATTAGTTACTGCCATCAAGGACTCTTTTGTGGGCAGTCTGGAAACAGAGTGAGACAAAATGTAGTATTTTCTCCAGTTTTCTGCATAACCTACAGCAGATCTCATTAAAGAGTAATCTATCTCAAGCATTTAAAGAGATTTAATGACATTTTGAGTGCTTTCCTCTACAACTTCTAAATCTCCTTAACTGGATTCTCCACAGCAGCATTACGGAAAAACAGTAAGACTGCACAATAATAGGGCAACACACTTTATTAAGTACTATACTTTTCTGAGTCTCAAGTAGTGTTGGCCATGCAGCTCTGATAGACGATGCATTGATAACATGTCAAGTCACAAAAACTGAAGATTGTTACAAAATTCAGAAGCACAAATGGCACATTCTTTTCAAGTACCTGAAGTATAAAGACTTTTTTTACCCTTCTTAAATGCCAAATCTGTTTGATTTTCCTTCTAATTTCCAGATTTTAAAGTTTTTTCATACATATTTGGATACTTTGGATACAATCACTTTCAGTGTCCATAATTCAGTGAAAAAACAGCAGCTCTTTCAGCAACACATATTAACCACAGAGCAGGTAAAGTCATAGATTTAAACCCCAGTAGGATCCAAACAAAAGAAGTAACTCCAATGGAGGAATGTAACATACTATTTCTGGAGCAAAGCCTATGACTGTACAAGCAGGGTGGCCCTATCCCACCCACTGAGCAAAATAGCTGAAAACCCAGGCTACGTGCTTTACGTCTGCTTGCAAAGGCAAGTAGAATGCACATTGGAATGTGAGAGATATGGATGAGAAGAGATGGGAGATTGGAAATCTGATTGCTACAATTAAGGGATGAAAGACATATTAACACCAAGCAGCATGCAAAGAGCACAACCCTTTGTAGCTACCAAATTTGTTTTCCTCAGCACTGTCATCCACCGCTAGATAGACCTCTCTGTCCAAAGTTAATTATACAACACAACAAAATGGAGAAACCAACTTGCAGTAATAAGTTAATGTGATGCCTCAAAGCTAAGGGCCCCAACAGCTTGGATACCCAAAATGGGACTGGAAAAGGCCTTGAGCAACCTGAATTAAGTTTATCCTGTTTGGAACCAGGGGTCTAAACAGACAACCTTCTGAGATCACTTTCAACATGTACTATTTTACTTACGAAAGATGACTGGAGCCTGCTATAAAGAATATTAAAACAAAACCAAATATATTAACCTACCCACTGAACAAGAAAATATTGATAAGGCACTTATTTCAACAAGCAGCCTAAAAAGTTACAGGATCTACTGGCCTAGCAAACCTTAATTTTCCATACCTTATAACTACTAGAAGTGTGCACTGTTGCTTAGATATAAACCTAAATCCCAGGATTTTTTAAAGTGTTGAAGGCACTGCTAGGGTAACAGCTCACAGTCATTTATGCAATTTACCAAACTTCTCTCTTTTACTACTTTTTACTTGAATGCAACAAGCTTTATTTAAGTCAAAACTCCATCATGCAGAAGAGTATCACCTTAAAGACACCTTATACCACAAAATCTGACACCCAGCAGTTAAAAGCCTTCCATCCAGAAGCAGCATAAGAAGCATTGCCAACTTGACAACTCTCCTAAATTTATCAAAGAATGACCATCAAGCTTTGTTTTCACCAACACAGTTTCCCAGACACTGAGGCTGTCCCAAAAACAGCACTGAACACTGATGAGCACCAAGAGGACAGACATATGACTACAGTGACTGAAAATTCAACATATAAGCATACAAGCAATTACATTTCAAAGTGTTTTCTTTAGGTCCTGCCTTCTTTTTATACATTAAACTATTTGCTCTAATGATGATGAGTCCTTATTGAGAAGTTCCATGCATCTTATTCTCATCTCAGAATATAATCACTCAAACTTTAGGCATCACACCTTTAACTCATCTCAGGGGTGAACAGCTCTCAGTCTCCCCTCGACCAAATAAGTTCACTTAACTTCTCTACCTTTGACTTTGAACACATTAACAACCTTGTGCCTAGCAGTGACCAGTGGTTTTAGAGCTTTCCCAAAGAAAAAACTCTGCTTCCTGTATTAGCAGGAAAGAAAAGTTTAGGGAAAAAAAATATTTTAAAAGTATAAGAGCTGATATTACCATTAATTACTTATTTACTCTAAAAATACAGCCAGCCCCTAGTAAGTAGCTAATCTCCATTTCTAAAAAACCAACTAAGCTTTGAATATTCAGGCTCATTCCACTGTATAGCCATTGTCTACCAAGACAGCATTCCCACTAAACCTGTACAGCCCTCCACACCTTGAGTAGTCACCAACCTTTTGTCTCCTCTTCTAAAGTAGTTCTGCACTGGGCAAAACATCCCACACTGCCCACCTCGGGTCTCTATGACTTGTATTTCTACCCAAGGGACAAGACATAATTGTTCTTTTTCTTCCTTCAAATTTTTTTAAACCCTGTCCCACAGTTTAGATACATCCTGAGATGCAGAAAACACCATCAGTAACCACCTCAGTATACAGCACTAATTACAGTATTATACAGTCTACGCCTTTGCAGAAGACTTGTGCCTACCATTGTTTTTTCATACACAAGCTATAGCTCTGCAGGCCAGGGGTTCACCTACTTGCTTATTATCAATAGATATAACAATAAAGAGTAAACAAGAAAGGGGAACAAAATCTGATAAATACTTGTACTTGCAATATACAGTACATGACTTGCTTGTATTCTGTAGAACGTGGAAGAACAGGTTGCCCAGAGAAGCTGTGGATGCCCCATCCCTGGAAGTGTTTAAGGCCAGGTAGGATAGGGCTCTGAGTAACCTGGTCTAGTGGAAGGTGTCCCTGCCCATGCTAGGAGGGTTGGAACTACATGATTCTTAAGGTTCCACTCAACTCAGGGCATCCTATGATTCTATGAAATCGAAGTCTAAGATGAAATATAACTCAGGAGCATCATTTGGACTTGAATATGATGTAATAGTAATGCAAAGACAAGAACCAGCTCTTCTCCATCTCTGGTAAATATTCTAGTATTTGACAACAACTGGAAAAAGTACCAATTACTTGTTACCCTCTTATTTGCCAAGGACATTCCTCTTGTGCAGTATTAAGGAAGACAATCTTCAAATTGCTTAATATATGCCATTCATATAGGGACAACACATACAATAGACATCAGCATGATGCCAGTGATTCAAACATGTGTAAGGCTCTTTTAGAATTTTTTTGAAGCTCAATGTTTAATTCTGCAATATGTACCAAGGCAAATTTTAAAATACTATTATTTAAAAACTCCAAATGTTTATGGATAAAACAGGTGAAACTATGAACAGAGTAGAAAATGGGAAGATTGGATTAGGCAGAGCTGTGTAAGGATAAACAAGGACACAGGATTTAGCTAGCATACACATAACTAAATACAACAGCCACAAAATTCACCTACTAAGACTCATAAATAACAGTACATCACCCCACATAAAGCACAGGCACAATTACAACCAAAGACAGAATGAACACAGAGTCCATTCTTTTAAAGTCCACAGTCTGTTTATTGTCCCCAGAATACAGCTCTTTTTCCTCCCTAATGTGTGGCCTGAGGTTTTGTTCCATAAAAAAAATACATCAAACAACTGAAGTTTATGCTGTTTCCCCACAGATTCAATTTACAACCCAAAGTGGCAACCCCAAAGACAATGAAGACCTCTTCAGTCTCCTTTAAACAAGAGACTTTTCCACTTTATTCTGTACAAAAAGATTAAAGTGAAGAACTGATTTAAACTTCTTGTTAACAAAAAGTTTTGAAGATTAAATACTGAACAAAGCTTAAACAAAAGCAAGATTGGTGTTATTTAATAAAACTACTGAAGGGAAATAGTCCAAACAGAAAGCATAAAACAAGGATTTGTAAATCTAAGATTAATGACTGCAAAGTCACAAAGACGAGCTTTGAAAACAGTCAAGGAGAAAACGGGAAGCTTCCCTGCTAGATATTTACAAGATATACAGATATATATATATAGATGTATATACAAGACACTTAAAAAAAGCTTCATATGAATCACTTCCTATGCGACAATTGTTACCAGGCCAAATTTCCATGAAAGCAGCATTTGCACAACAGCTAGATGTTCTGATTTCTATAAGGGAATTATTTTAGCTATAAGGATTCTCACCTAATATTAATTATTTAGTAACTACAGGCCAGTAGAAGAAATAACAGTGTAACTAAGAGTTCCAGCAGACACTGTATTCCTTCATTTCCTCCCAGTCTGAGTAATGATTTGATTTGCACCCTCCATGGTAGCAAACTCCAAATTCTATAGTTTTGGAATCAACATAGATAGTATCTGTACCCAACTTTCTAAAGGTAAGTTTTGAAAAAAGTAGGAGAGGGGAGAAGAAAACAGAACCACTTTTTAACACAATGTGGTACTACATAGTGATATTCAAGAAGAACACAGTGAGCATAAGAAGATTTTCCTCCAAAACTCTAACATTCGGAGGGAAAAAAACTTTCAGATTTTATGATTGGTAAAAGCAAGGAAAACAGCTCTGTTCTGCCTATAGGAGGGAAATTGACTGCTATATTTTCATTCTTTATTAAATTTTTATTGACTTTCAAAAACTTTGAATACTTCAGGTTTTAATTGTCCAGAGTTATTTCTCATCACAATTTTAAAACAACAAGCACCCCTAAAGAACCACCAGAAAGCAAAGCAAACTTCTGCTTTTTCAATCAAAAGGGGAACATTCATACATTCTCCTCAGCACAGTAAAGAAATATGGTTTTATTTTAAAAAGCAAACCAAACAAAACTCTTCAGCCAAAAAGGTTGGGAGTAAGAAGCTGAAATGAAGCATTTAACCATCCCTTGATGAGAAGCAGTAACTGTTTTGGCAAAGCATCATTCCAACTTTACTCCAAATATTAAGATTTTTGGTAGATTTTGGATTTTATTGTCAAAGCCTAATAGTATTTTGTAAAAACCTCCTCATGAAAGCCCTGCGTCCTTGTTTTTGCTAATACCTCAGGATTAGGCTTTAAGGAGCATAGGCACAGAACTTCACTCTCACTGCTAACTTGAAGGTAAAATCTTGTAGTGCCTGCTGCATACAGGGCGCTGGAATTCTCAAAGCCCCAGCATACCCGTGAGCACACTGAACTGAACTCTCTGGAGAAGAGCACCCTTTCCTCTGCAGAACATCTGAGACAGCATGATCTACTCCATAAGCCTTCTTTGCAGCTTGGACAAAATAATCTGACAGTATTTCAAATCTTAGTTGTAAACTGGTGAACTCAGAGCTGCTCTTGGCACTCCATCTGAAATCAGCTAAGCTATAAGCACTGGAATATGAAGACTATCCTACTTTAGTTATCAATTTAGTCCTAAATAAATGACAATAACACTATAAAAAGCATCTAGGAAATCCCATTTAGATAGTTACATTAACTGGATACCCAACTGCCCTCATAAGGCTGAAAACACCAAAAGTAACACTGGAAAGAAACTTTGATGTTGCTTTCTTACATACACATATTACAATTGACACTTTTCTCACAGAATGGTTTGGGCTATGAAGGACCTTAATGGTCACCTAGCCCTCACAGCCCCTGCCATGGGCAGGGACACTTGCCACTGGGCCAGGTTACTCAGAGCCCCATCCAACCTGGCCTTGAACATTTCCAGGGATGGGGCATCCACAGCTTCCTATTCCAGTGCCTCAACACCCTCACCATTCTTTCTTTTGTCCAATCTAGATCCACCCTCTTCCAGTTTAAAACCATTGCCCCTTGTCCTCTCACTACAGGCCTTACTAAAAAAGATTGAGAGAGGACTTTTTACTTTACATTGACAGTACACAGTAAGGTCTTCCCAGAGCCTTCTCTTCTCCAGGCTGAACAACCCCAACCCTCTCAGCCTATCTTCTTCACAGGAGAGGTGCTCCTGCCCTGTGATCATTTTTTTGGCCTCCTCTGGACTTGCTCCATCTTTCATATACTGGGGACTCCATAACCAAGCAGCATGCAAAGAGCACAACCCTTTGTAACTATCAAATTTGTTTTCCTCAGAACTATCATCTGTAGCTAGACAGACCTTTCTGTCTAAAGTTAATTACACAACACAACAAAATGGAAATATCCATCCAAAAATCCATAACTGAATGGACTACTCCAGGCAGGGTCTCACAAGGCGGCAAAGGGTATTTATCAATTTTTAAGTCTGCAAATTTATCTTAAATACACTTGCTGGGGTAAATGCAAAAGTCTCTGGCAGAAATTCAGTGCTTTATGTCAGTCAAAGTCAGTCTAGATGGCCCCAGTGATTGTCTCCAGCCTAAGAAATCAATAGTCTAAGCTTCAGTTACATAAGTATGTGTTACACTTTCAACAATACAAACCATACAAGCCAAAAAACCTTCTGGCACATAACTCCTAAAGAAGAAGTATAAGAACTGTCCTGCTTTACTGACTTCCACATAGGAAGAACTGTAACTAATTAAGAAAGAGGCTACTGCACAAAAATATCTGCAGGGGTATTTTGAAATTCATGTAATGCAGAAATAAATTATTTACTGAAGAGTATCTTCGTTTTCCAACTTGTCCAAGTTACAGTTCCTGTTTACCAACCCTTCTCATCCTAAAAAGAAGAAATATGGGGAGGACTAAACTTTAGTTTTACTAAGAACAGGGTTATTCATATTTAGTACCATTGTCCAAAGGGAAGCAAACACAGTTATAGGAAGTTATAAGGGTTGTCATACTTGGCAAAGAGCATTGGAAGATTTTGCTTGGCTACAGACACAAATGTTAAGCCAACTTCCCATAGTGAAATTATGCTTTTTTAAAAAGTGTTTAAAATTATATTTTGATTTCAGATTAGGAAATTATTACACTTCAATTTTAGAAACAAAAGAAGTTTCATCACACACTATTTGATACAAATTCATGTTCATTAACAACCTTCCATCAAGTTCCATAGTTTGGTACTCATTGCAATGCTGACTGATGAATACACCATATTCCAAACCTAGTTTAACTCTGCATATAGAACAAGTTTTAATTAAAAATATCTCAGATGTGCAGATATGCTTGAATGTATGTATTTGTATATATATTGCCCCCATAATAATGAACAATGTAATATTGTGAACTAAGCAGATTTTTAAGAGAGATGCAAATAACAATTAACCAAATACATGTAGTGCTAAACCAGTAATATACCATGGCGAAAACTACCTTTGTCTCTCAAAATTTTCAAGTAGGATCACGTAGCTGTCAAAAGAGAAAAAAGATCACAGGAATAGGATTTGTGTGCCGTGCCTAATATTCAACAGGTTTTCCTGAACTGTACTTTTAGTATCAAAACTTCTTGGTTGTCTATAAATCTCCATTGAAAAAGCTATTTGCAGCTTTTTTCTATTTGAAGATGGGTATTTCTTAACCATATCATTGAGATGCAGTATACAAACTGTTCTTCAATTCATGAAAGAACATAATTATTCAAAATACTCTAAACAGTTAAGTTACCAATGCCTTATAATATGCTGCTAACTCAAGTGTAAGAGTACTGTTCACAAAACAAATGTCAATTTTTTCAAATATGAGACTAACCTCATATGTCCTACAACAAATATTGTGTTGTCAGAGTAAATGCAAATTAAGGTGATTTTTTTAGTCAGTTATGGCTATCCCTGCCCATTATCAGAAGAGTCATGGGTTTACACTATTGTGTTTGAGTCTGGGTGTTTTGGAATTATATACAGTGACACACATGAATAAAATTTAAAAACATACTTTTTTTTTCCTGTGACTTTATTAAACTGAGCATGTGCTTTGGAGAAACAGCATAAAACTAATATTAGAGTACATCTGAGGAGGGGAAGGTCAGCACAGCTGTATCATGAAAAATAATCATCTGTTACTCCTAGATCCTTTTTTGAAACATTTTTATCAATCAGCTGCCCATTTAAAACCAGAAAGTCATATTGCTAACACACTGTAATGCTACCCAAACCACCAAGGCTTATCCAACAACTCTTATAAATGTACAATCTGCTGCATGGGTTGACTCAACACCAGCTTCTTTGTGTTTGTAGTAAAAGGAAGGTTTTCCATTTACCTTCACATTTTGACTGGATATACAGCAAAGAAACTGCAAAATAAGACTTTCGTAAAGAATTTCAAATGTAGTTTTGAAAATACGCTGTTGACTAGGCAGGTGGATCATTTACTAAACAACACTGAGCTAAGACTATTTCACAACACAAAATAGCACAGAATTTGGTCACAATAAAGCTTCTCATTTTTCTTGAAATTAAATAACTTCTATATAGAATTTAAAACATGAAGTTCCTTTCAAAGATAACTTTCTAGCAAGCAAATATAACATTAGCAACTAAATCACAGAAAGTAGGTAAACCTACTGCAATGGATTATATCAAAAAGAATGATATGCCCAGATGGGCACACCCAGTCCTAAGAACAGCCCATGGTATTTTGAGTCAAGTATCTGCAAGCTTGACTGCTTAGACAGAACTCTGCATCGCTTCTCTGAACAATTCCATGTGTGTCCCTGCATTTTAGGTTGCCATGCTGGAATGGGACACCAGCAATCCTGCACAACACCACCGTCAGAGCCTCAGCCCGACATTTTCTCTATTTATCACTACCCTGCTCTTCCAGGCACTTTTTTTTCCAGGTCCCTAGGGGACAGAATGCTGCTTCAATGGTCATAATAGGAGAATAACTCAGATCTCCCACAGCAAGGTGAGATGTAGTAATCCCATTGATAACAGTAACCACTAGAAAGGATTTCAATTCCTATTTAACTGTTACATTATGGTTACACGCACCTTCTTCCAGATACCTTAGTCAAGCCTAGGCAGGTGACATGTACTTCCTTTCCTCCATAATTTCTTCCTTTGGCAATCCCAAAACAGATTAATTTTGGGGAATTCACTCTGAGAGCTAGTCATCAAAAGCATATCACCTACCACTCATGGAACTCCAGCAATGCCAAAGCAACCACTTGCCAACCCAGAGCTAGCTGAAGGATCGAGTTCCAGGGGACAACTGCTCCAGAGCTGTGATCTTCATCTTCCTCAGGTCAACCAAGGACAGAGGGCCCAGGGCCTTCCCCCATGAATTTGTGTCCCTGAGTGTACCTTTGTGATAGGCAGCAGTGACAATGTTACTGTACTACATTTAAGTCCTCCGAAGGGGCAGCACACATCATTCCTCTGCTGTCCAACATCAGAAGTCCTGTCTACTCCATTTCAGAGTGCTGCTCCAACACCATGTGAGTTGTACAAAATCCTGTCATGCAAGCACTTCTGTCACATGCAAAGCAGGTCAGGTTGTCTGACAGACCCAACTGTGCCTACAGCTGGCACAAACCCAAGTCAGAACAGACAAGTTTTGGTGCCTCACCCACAGCATTCACAAGGCAGAACTGCTCCTTCACAGAGGTCAAAAGAAGGACAGACAGGCTCATTCCTACTTTAATACAAACCAGCATTTCGAGCAGATCCAGCTGAGAGGATGCTGAGAAGGCTGAGACACAGTCCTTATTTAGCACGAACCTGAAAGCACCAGAACGTGTTCACAGCATACCATGAGCATACATAACCCAAGTTTCTCAAATGCAGAAATACTATCTGGCAAAACAATAAAGAGAAACTTCCAGGTAAAGACTACTCATTCCAGATCCTGCAAACCCCACAAGTGGCAAGTCCCTCTCTCAATTAGTCAGCAGTTTCCAGCACCTGAATGCTGTTCAGAAGATAATCCACCTAAAAGAATAACCTCTGGGCTTGGCATGTAGGTTTTATAAAATGCTGTTATATTGTAATCAAACCAAGAATGTTATTTATTAGTTATTTATTAGACCTAGCAAAGCATTCCAGCCACGCAAAGATTATGGGTGCCCTAAGAAAAATTACGCTATGAAAATTACAAGTGAAAATTGCTCTAAATATTAATCAGCATTTTAGCTCTCAAATAACTGCAGTTATTTTCTAAATATAATTTTCTAAATTCTAAATGCTAACTTAGGTGGGAAGATAGATGGAGAGAAATATTTCCCATCTATTATTAGACAAAAATAATTCTGAATTTTTTTTACTATTTGATTTCAAAACATCCAACATCACATATTATTTTAAACTGAGGATGCCCAGATACTGCACAAGCAAGACAACTACATATTCTTTATAAAGATAACCTGTCAGGAATGTAATACATTCCTTTAAAATTGTCACTTTTGTGTTTTAGTTTTCAATAGCTCCCCTAAAACATAAACAGATAAAAGAGCTCTTTATATGGCCTATTAAAATATTTTTTCATTTTCTTTCTTAATGAATACTGATATTTTATTTTTTAAATAGCGACAAGACATTTAAATACACAGACGCCCTCCTCAAACTTACGAATCCTTCCATCAAAGAATCTGTGGCTAAGTTAATTTAAAAATATGTATGTGTCTGGAAGACTAATTTCAAATCTCCCTCTTTCAAAAATTAGTAATTATAATGTACTAAGCAATCCAATCCCTTCTATCTGGACTTCAGACAAAATCAGTCATGTTTCTTCTTAATAAACGCTTTCTCTTCAAACACGGTATTCAAGGAATTAAATAGGAAATTCCTCAAACGTGCTGCTCTTCCTCCGACATCTGGAAACAAGCGGTGCCCTCTGCTGTGCCGGGTGGGGATGTTCACCCAGCCCCCGGCGCAACCTCCCTGCCCGGCTGGGCCCAGCAGCCTGGCCGGGCCAGGGGCTGCAGATCCCTCCTTCTGAGCAAGGACAACTTTCTGCTTGGGTAACCAGACCCTGACACACACCTGATGGTTGTACCCTGCTACTCTCACATAAAAACCAGAGCAGCTCATCACATTGTGACACATATAGCGGACTAGCAGCAAAGCTCACATAATGACAGCCCATTTCTGCCTAAAAGGATACCTGACAGACTTCACCACTCATATTTTAAACATTTTTAGACTACTTAGTTCATAGTGAAGAAAAAATGTGCATTTATTCCTAATTAGTTACTTTATTCTTACATTTTCTTTGAACTTTGGTAACTGAGCTAACAACACAGCTCAAAAACCATTTCTACCTGTATCAAAAATCATCACTTCCTTTCTAAAGACAAGGTTTCCTATATTACTATAAATTACTATAAATTACTAATTTCCTATATTACTAGGCAAGCAGCTTTAATTCATTAATGAAGGTAACACGTAAACTATTTTAGTGTCCTTCTAAAAGATTTAATTAAGCAATTCCACAGACAAAAAAAGAACCTTAAACCTGTCTTTTTTTTCTTTGTTCAGTTTATAATGCAAAACTTAAATATCAAAATACAGAAGGAAAATGCAGTAAGAAGTGAGTTGCCTGCTGTAGACAAATATCATGTGGGTTTATCAGGATATTTGGCTTACCAAGTTGCTATGTTTTCAACAATTTTAAACAACATTTAAGTGCCTTGCCTGTAAGTTTCACCATTTACAAAACAGTAACAACAGAACTGTAAACTGAAGGTGAAAGCCAAAACACAAACTCAAACCCTTACAAAATTACCAACACAGTAGAGACACCATCAGGCAACTCTGAGGTAAGGTCAGCAGCACACATTGCTGAAAAAAAACTTACAGAGCTACCTAGGCAAAATATCATCATGCTTTCTGAATCATGAAGACAAACATGTGTCAACATGCCGATTTATCAAGTTTACTTATATTTGCCTAAACTAAGCCACTGACAATCAAATATCAGCCAGTTCACCCAGTTTCAAAAACGAAGGAACAGCTGACATAGGAAACTCATACAGGAACATTATCAAGCCTCTTCCCCAAAAAAAGAGAACACAAAGAATCCAAACACCTCTGGCTCTTACAGGACTAAGCACAACAAAAGACAGGGAGCACTTGTCAGCTAAGGAACACGAGAGTTTTCCTCTGATTGAAGCTCAGTAAAGGGACGAGCAAGATCACATTCCTCCTGCTTCAAAGAGCAGATTCTGCAGTTGCTGGGCACCTCAGAAAGGGACTGCAGCTAGAGCCACCACAACCTCTCCTGAGAGACGCATGTTGCTCCACTTAGAAGGATCTTATCAAAATACCTTCTAAATCTTTGAGTTTTTCCATCAGTGTGCAGTGCATCCTCCCATAATTATTACCCAGCTTTACCAGAGTAGCATCAGGGTTGCTCCTGGCTGTGGAAAGTTTGAAAATAGTTTACCAAATAACACACTTTCTAGCAATCAAATATCAGCTAAAAGTGGTGATAATGTGACTTCAAGAAAATGACACAAAATGAACAGATTACACTGCAGTCAGATCTCTTTCATTTCCCTCTTGTTTCATGCCACGTTCCACTGCTAACTCATTCTCACCAAAATCCACTCCTTCTTCTGTAGACTGTTCAAAGAGTAATCAGTGAATAAACATTAATCACACTCAGACTCACTGAGCACTACCTGAGCTAAGAACAGCATGAAAGTAGACTCATGGTAATCTTCAGCTCATTGTTATGCTTTGAACATCACTAGGCACTGCAAAGCAAGCTACTTTCCTTCCTCTGGTTCAAGTGAAAAAGAAGCTCAGCAAAGTGTACAGAAATTCAGAGTTGTGGTCCAGATATTAATTTTAAAACCCTCGTTTGATTTCTAGTAATGCATTATTTATATTTGCATATGTAGTTTCACTTAAAAATGATGTTGTGAATAAAATGTAACATTAGAGTTAGCTAAGAAGCTTTAAAGGCTTGACAAGAATTCATTTACAGATAAAAAGAGAGTATGTACATAGAAAATGTTTCCAGCGACTCACTCCAACAGAAAAACAAAAAGGGAGAAAAAAATTAATCCCCCATATTCCCAAAGTAGCATTCAGTATCTCCTACAGCTACATCAAGTGACCCTGTTCCTAAACTCTTTTGTGGACACTCCTGTGGACACCACCTGAGCCCCTGGGTAAGACAAACCTTTAATCCTTGCACAGCCAGCCTTGCTAGCGAGGACTTTCAATGGAAAACAGAATGTTATAGATTATGCAGTAATTTGGCATATCAGGTCTTGGATTCAGCGACAGGCATTTCCAGTTCTACACCTCCAGTACCAAACCAGTCCTGCCATAATAATTCACAGCTTTATTTTCCTTACCCTGCTGAGCGCATTTCAGGTAATTCCAGCCACAGGTGTGGTAAAACAGAACTGAAAAAGTTACAAAAAGATGACTATCAAGGACAAATACCAGCATGGAATCACTTCCACCTGATGAATAATCAGAGGTCATGATTTTTCAGCTTGGAAGAGATTTTCTGGAATATGTCAGTACACACACAGAGCTTTTTCCTGTTTCCCTACATGCCTGCTAATGGGCATTGGTCACAATCTGTGGGGAAAATCAGCATGACAAAACTCAATGCACTGCTAGATAAAGTGATGGTTATTCACAAAATCTCTACATTTATTTTACTACTCACTCTTTCCCAAGTTCCATCCACTCACATTCCCATACCTCTAGATTCCCAACATGCACCAAGGGAAAAACCATCTGGGTACAACACTGGGGATGAAGGCTGCCAGTTATCAAGGTCTCATCACACCTCTGACATTATTCCTGTTTGGCAATGGTGAACTAAGTTTTGGACAGACTTCTTACACCCTTCAGGAGTCAACAGTTGTTGATGAGGTGGTCCTTTGCTCCAGAATTCCACATCTTACTGCAGCCTCAATAAATATCAGACTGCTGCTTACCATCTCTCACTCCATGACTGATTCTCTCTCTCCGTGACTGGTGGAGTAACAGGAAAATAAATGGCACATAAGATATGGGACACAACTCTGTAACCCTCATGCACTACCTACTCAGGGTCTGCTCTTTATGAATCATTTGTGCTGCAGCTTATCAAAGTGCAGGCCTTGCCAAGCACACCATCCTAATTTTACTGCCAAGGACTGCCTCACAGAGAACTGTGGTTTTTCACATTAATATGCAGCATCCTTTCAACCCTTGTCCTGCTGTTTCTTTTGCTGGTTTCACACATGTACAATTCTACAGGTGTTTCACTCATAAAAGCCTTTATGTTTCCACTAAAAGTCTCTGGAATACTGGTTTAACAGGTCTTTGATCAGACTCAATAAAATCCTTAAGAGATTTCCCACATCCTCCCTGCCAGCCTGTAAAAGCCAGAATACAGCTTTGCCCACGCAGCAGTACCTTGCATTCTACACAACCAAAACTGCTTGCATGCTTTCTACATTACATTTTTGTAGGAGCATGGTAAAAAGAAATATAAGCTGTCCATGTTTCTGTAGGCTAGTTATTATGCAGGGTGAAGTGGTGAGGAGAAAGAATCACAGAATTGTTAGGGTTGATCTCAGGAGATTATCCAGTCCAACCCCCCTGCCAAGGCAGGGTCATCTAGAGCAGGTGACACTGGAATGTGTCCAGGTGGGTTCCTGGGTTTTGAATGTCTCCAGAGAGGGAGACTCCACAACCTCCCTGGGCAGCCTGTTCCAGAGCTCTGCCTCCCTCAGTGTAAAGTTCTTCCTCATGCTGAGGTGAAACTTCTTCTACTTTAGTTTATGGCCACTGCGCCGCATCCTGTCACTGGGCACCACTGAAAACTCTCCGGCACCATTCTCTTGACACCTGTCTTTGAAGTATTTTTGTGTACTGATGAGATCCCCTCTCAGTCTTGTCTTCTCCAGACTAAAGAGGCCCAGCTCCCGCAGTCTGCCTCGTAAGAGAGATGCTCCAGACCTCCCATCATCTTTCTAGCCTTCCACTGGTCCCTCTCCAGCAGCTCCTCGTCTCTTTTGTACAGAGGAGACCAGAACTGGACACAGCACTCCAGATGTGGCCCCACTAGGGCCGAGTAGAGGACGCTGCCCCGGCTCGATCCCCTCGCGCCCTCACCTGCCGGGAGCCAGAGCCCGCGCTGCCGCTGCTCGGGCGCTGCTCCGTTCGCCGCGGGGAAGTCTCGGTGGCCCCCGGCGCGGCCCCGCTGTCCCTGCGAACCGCGGGCACCACTACCCGCCACGGCCGGGCCGCGCGGCCCCACAGCGCCGCCGCCATCACTGCCCGGGGGCGGTACCTCCCCCCCGCGCGCAGGCGCAGCGCGCCGCGCTGAGGCGGGCGGCGCCATCTTGGGTGAGGGACGGCGGGCGCCGCGCTGCCCCCAGGCGACAGCGGCTGGAGGCGGGGACAGAGCTGAGGCCGCGCCAGGGAAAAGGGTGGGTTGGAATCTGGGGGAATTTCTTCACGGAAAAGGTGCAACGTGCTGCCCAGGGAGGGGGTGGAGTCACCGTCCCCGGAGGTGTTTAAGGAAAGACTGGACGTGGCACTTCATGGAGTAACCTGAGCTGGACGGGACACAAGGATCATCGAGTTCAACGCCTGGTCCTGCACAGGGCACCCCAAGAATCACACCATGTGCCTGAGAGCGTTGTTCAAATACTTCGTGAACTCCGTCAGGTTTGGTGCTGTGACCACTTCCCTGGCGAGCCTGTTCCAGTGCCCAACCAGCCTCTGGGTCAAGAATCTTGTAATATCCAACCTGAACATCGCCTATGGTCGACCAAAGTGGACCCTTTGGTGCTCCTCTTAGTGCCATGGTCTAATTGACATGTGCTGTTTGGTCACACGTTGGACTCACTGGTCTCAGAGGTATTTTCCAGCCTAATTGATTCTGTGATTACCACACCAGTCCTGAAAGCAAAGCTTCAGTGGTGACAGCAGCCCCAAGGCCACCTGCACTAAGGAAGGTGTGGGCAGAGGAAGATGCAGCAGAAGCTTCTGGGAGTGTAATAATGTGTTATAATAAAAGGACTGCTGTACGGTCTTAAAAAAGAAAAAGCCTTCCTTCTGTCCGGGGTTGCAGTGTAAGATGTGCCCAAAAGCCTGTATTCTATCACCATCTTCATGAGCTGTTGAAACCAGGTGGGGCAGTGCTCCCTGCCTCCTCCCTCTGGATTATCTTCTGTTAATCAGCCCATCAGTGCCTTATCTCAGAACTCACCATCCCATTGTGAGATGCTCCACCCAGAGGGAGGAACCAGGCATTCCATCCTGGATATAAAGTGAGATTTTAAAGACCATAAGCAGCCTTTCCCACTGGATTTTCCAGAGGACAAGAGCTACATACCTACCACTGGACCTTCTGAGGAAGACCCGACTTATCTACAGGATCACTGCTTCAACAGAACCACATCCATCACTTCAGGAGGACTGCAGCCACCTTCTCATCGGACTGCCACTGCTACCCTGACTGACAGGGTGTCAAGTCGCACCTGACTCTATCAGTTTAAACCAGTATTTTTCCTGCCTTGTTTTATATATATATATATGTATGTGTGTATATATTAGTAAAGAACTGATATTCCTATTTCCCATATCTTTGCCTGAAAGCCCCTTGATTTCAAAATTATAATAATTCAGAGGGAAGGGGGGTTGCATCTTCCATTCCAAGGGAGACTTCTGCCTTCCTTAGCAGACACCTGTCTTTCAAACCAAGACACCTTCAGAACAGAGAAAGCTCAACTCTGGACAAGATGACCTTTCTCTTTGTCAGTTAGAGAAGTAAATAAAAGCCCCATCCAATAAGGATCATGTTCCAGAAGAACCTGTCCTACGTGGTACTAACCCAAAAGAGGAAGAGCTACATTCTCTCTACACCATTCAATTCTCTGTTCCTTTGTTAAGGTGGAGCCGTCAGAGGCTGAAGGAACATGTCAACCCATTTTCTGAATTTCACGATGTAACCAGGGCAGTTTAATTTTATATAGTGGCAGAGCACTGGAACAGGCTGCCCAGGAGGGTCATGGATTCTCACTCTCTGGAGACATTCAAAACCCACCTGGACACATCCCCCTGTAACCTGCTCTAGAGGTGACCCTGCCTCGGCAGGGAGTTTGGCTTAGATGAACTCCTCAGGTCCCTTGCAACCCTAACAATTCTGTGATTTTGTAATTCTATGTCCGCCACTAGAAGGCAACCGAGGCTCAATCTTCTCTAGAAATGCCAAGCTCAGCCATGCAGATTACCCCCAGTACTGCAGTATGTATCAGCACTGCTTTGAACCAAACTTAAAGAACTGTTCCAGTTAGAAATAAAACTTCCTTACTTATTTAGATTATCCTCCATGTTCACAGGACAATAAATTCCTCACATACATGTTTTTATTAAGCTTCTCACACGTAATTAAGCATACATTCTACATCTGACATGCTAGCAGGGTTGTCAGGAGCCTGACACCTTTCTCCGCCAGACACCTGTGTCTGCAGTTGAAGTTTCACAGATTTCACACAAATGTAGCAAAACTTGTTTCCAGTTCTAAGCACGGCGATAAAATGTTCTAACAATGTGGCAGAAACACATGAAACACAAGAAATTGGAGGAGTACAACAGACAAAACAAG
Source organism: Vireo altiloquus (assembly GCA_013396875.1). Taxonomy (NCBI): domain Eukaryota; kingdom Metazoa; phylum Chordata; class Aves; order Passeriformes; family Vireonidae; genus Vireo; species Vireo altiloquus. Next base: position 230,160 of record VZRF01015562.1, read on the forward strand.
ATGTAAAAGGACAGATCTTTTAAGAGAGCTATGCTGAGCAACGACACTGTGTACCTCTCAAAACAGACTTCTAGGGTCAGGAACAGGGGTGTTGCTTGAGATACACACCTTAAATACATAAAAAAGAATAAGACAGTGTAGCAGATGGTTTCAGGGTTCAGCCTACAAGGGAAACAACATTAGGATTCAGGAGCAATTCTTTTGATGACTGAAAAAGAAGCACTTCTGGGGTCAGGCTTATTCTTCCAGTCCATGCTTGGTTAGTGTGAATGTGACACCACCACATGTGAATGAAGATGCATCTATATGTGACTGGTCAAGTGTTCAGAAGAGTGTTATCTTACCACAGTGACATCCTTTACAAACAACAGGACTGAAAATGTTATGGTGACTGAACCAAACCAGCAGTACGAGACATCTTGCTTCCATCTGCATTGGTCAGAGTTTCCTAGGTGGACAATGCACAGATGGGTAAGTTTTAGGTGTTCTGTACTGCCTATCCACACCTGCTGTATCAAGTACACGTTCATAAGACAGTACATTCCTACCCATGTGTGATCCTGCTATAACTTGTGTAAAGCCTGCTGAAACTGAAGTCCTTTCTTTAGCTGGGAGTGATCCTTCCTCCTTGTCTGTTCTACTAGTCCAGTGTCCCTTGCAGGCAACACTCAAATGAAAGAATCACAAGGGAGCAAAGTAACAAGCTTCAGTTTGGCAGCAGCAGTAGATTCATAAGGATTAAGTTGAGCAGTCATTACAGATTGAAAAGAAATTATGTATCCACAGTATCTGTACAATAGAATTAACTCCTCAAAAGAGTTTTTTTTTCATTGCTATATTTTAAAGGTTGCCTTCAAATTACAGGTAAGTCCTTTAAGCTTGAAAGGCATAAAAATTCCCCTTCCCACACAAAACCCCAAACAATGTATTTTAGTTTCAAAAATATTTTGAACCCACAAACAAGCTTGGTATCAGTTAATCGAGTAAAATAACTACGTGCTAAATAAAAGCACATCTGGTGGAAAGAGCGCAGAGAATGTTACAAGTGTGCTTGGTTTCTGCTTGCAGCATCTGGCAGTGGGTAGCAGGACAGAGGCAGAAATCTCAGTGGGTCTCTTCCTCTGTTTGTTCTGCAATAGTTTCTGTGGCACTGGCATTGGCAGCAGAGTTGAGAACTTCTCCGAAGTCTCCCCCGGCAGGTTTGCTTCCTCCGACTTTAGACTAGAACACAGAGAGAGCCCCAACATAGCACAGTAGTTACTTGGCATGCCAAACATGCTTAACTGTACAAAACCAGTACCTCTGCATGAGTTTAATAACTCTCTTCAACAAAGCAGCTTTTTCAGGTCTAAGAGACCTCTACAACATTCTTAAAACAAATCTGTACATATCTGGCAGGAAACACTCACCAGCAGATTAACACAGCAGTCTCCCTTTGAATTTGAGATACATGAAGCAGTCCTTTATTCCAGGGCTGATTGCAGAGCCCAAAGGCTGACACACCCTCAGTTACAAATGGATAAAGATATGCAGCCTTTCAAGCCATTAAGTCTTTGGGAGATTAAGAGTTAAAACTTGCTTCTCTATTGCTCAAGAAAGAACTTCAGATAGTTTTGAGTCTCAACAGCAATTCCTGAGATGTTTAGAGGAGCAGAGCAACTATTTTACTCTCTCCAGGTAACATGTCTGCCTTTTCACTTGCCTCTACAGCATACACCCTGTAGGACTGCAGGGGTGTTAATGCCAATTAGTTGCAAGGGAAGACCTAGTTCCCCTTGCTATCACTTGCATGCTTCTCATCCAGCCCAGTGTGCCCAGAAGTCAAATCTGGTTCCAATTACACAGATGGGTTATTTTTTGAGTTTTTACCTGGAGAAGTTATTGATGGCTGTTTCTAGCACTTAAAGCTTTTCTGAGTAAAGTTTAAATTAACACGCAAAGACCTTTTGTCTTTTATGCCAGAAATGAGAGATGTATCCCAAGCTATTCTCCTGTGTAGGGTACTAGTCCCTGGAAAGGCATGGAATAAAAGCCTAGAAAATTTTGGATATCTTGTATTAGGTATTAATTATTTTGGATACCTAACACTAGCTGTTTGTGTAGGTTAGCTGGCTATTAGTTCTTCTAAAGGCATACTCCTGTATGAGGTGCAGGAACCCCTTTATTTTATTTGCAAATCATTAGACAGAGAAACCATTTCCACAGTACTTAAAAAGATGCTAATCTTTTTAAAGATGTTCATCTTAAAAGCCTACACTTTACCAGCAGGCTGCCCAGAAAAATAGGCTGTAAAAAATAGGCTGCTCAGAACTCGAGTCTTTTCTCCACATCCACAGCTCCACAATCACCAAGGCGTTTTAGTAATTCTTACCTTTAAGTTTTCAACTTTTTCCTCAAAGGATTTGAAAGTAGGAGAATTTCTAGGAAAATAAAAAATAGAACCACGGAATTAAAACCACACCTAGTTAACCTATAAATATCACAAAATAAGCAGACAGTTGCTTTTTCCCCAACAGCAACATGAGATTTGTTTGGGACTCTTTCCCTGTTTTAAAGATAGCCTAAAAATAGTTTACATCTGGATCCCCAAAAATACTACAAAACTAAAATTCAAACATACTCAAATTGCAAGCTCACTTTCATCTTTGGCAATTAAACATTGCCAGGTCCAGTAATAGGATCCTTCATATCAACATGGAAGGGAGAACTAGCAGGTATTTTAAGTTCAGCTTCTTATTCCCAGTGATTTCAAACATGTTTCTGGCTCAAAGCACTTGTTCAGAAAATTTTAGTCATCACTTCTGTTTAGCCTAATACATTATTGCTGAAGAAAGCTCATTGAAGTTTTTTCACTTTTTATAGGAAAACTAGTTCAGTTTACTTTGCTACATGTTCAATTAATAAAACATGGTTCACAGTGGCATTTTCTGCTAACATGTTAAATTCAAGTGAGACTCCCCCTTGCCTTTAAGTGCCAAAGGCAGCTGTAATTACAAATGGTAAGTTCTGCATACAAAGGGCAGGACAGCTCGGGACTTCAGTGTTGAGGGCTGGTGTATAATTCATTAGGGTCAGAAGAGCAGCTTAATGCTCCAAGAAGCTGTCACTGCCATGTGCAAATTTGTGCAACACTTTGTACGCTTTTTCTGCCTTTATCTAGGATGGAAAATGTGTGCCTTCAGTGAACCAGGACTAAGGATTCATAGACTCAAAAATGTATTACAGAAATATTAAAGACAAGGGTGTTTTTCAAAAGAAGTCTACAGCTTCCCTTCTCCCTTTGCTTGGCATTTGTGTAGGTGACCCACAGTTAGCAGCACTCTTTCCCTTGGGAAAGCACACAGTGACACATGCATCAAACCAGACTATCTCAGGAGATGGAGGAACATAGTGCCAAGCAAGGAAAAAGGCAAGCACCGCAGATCACCAAGCGACTTCTTGTGAAACCACAGAGGGTTTTTTTTTTCATTTCCTTTCATTTTCGAAAACATATGCCAAGCTACTGCCTTTTAAACTTGGAATCACTTACTAGCATTACATTTTAACAGACAGGGAAAAGCTGTTACAGTTTTCCAAACAGCAGGGAAACGTCACATTCCAGATGTTTGATAATCACCTCCATTAAGCAGAAATAAAACATATTTTATCCTATATGTTAGTACAGGAAATCCACTACAAAGCTGGGTGGGTTTTATTGGGTTTTTTTTAAAACTATGTTAGTGGACTTAAGTTCAATTTGACTTGATTCCACACATGAAAATAAATAAACCAAACGGCTGGATTATGCATACATTACCTCATAATAGGCATACTAATTGAATGTTGTATGGAGCGTATACTAAATGCCAGCATTAAGAGAAAAGAAAGCGAGAAGTTAGTTTAAGTATTACATTGAGAAGAAATTGGCTTAGAGAGCTGACTTCTGTAAACGACCTTTGGTAACAGCCACACAGTCTTAGATAGTAACTGCTTGGGTTTGCTTTCTTAAATTGCTTAGCCATGCATGCACACACATAAGTATATCATAGCAAAAGCTGCAGAAAAGTTCTTCTCTTTTAGAAAGACTGAAGTGCCATGCTTGTCAGTACTTGTTCTGCTTAGCTGCAACAGTCTGTCCACTTAAGTTTGTCAAGCAACAGGAGTCATGCTGCATTTACAGTTTTGGCAATCACAAGCAGCAAACACTTGAGAGATCAATCAACTAATCTTCCTGCTGAAAGAATTATCCCTACATCCAGAAGGCTTCCATTTCAATTCAGTGGAAGTTTTATATGCTCATCAATACAAATTATCTACTCATCAATATACATTATCCAACAAAAGCAGTTACATCAGTCAGTATTCAAGGTCAGGTTTATGCTGGGAGCAGGAAAAAAGCCCTAGTCCTGTGTTCTGAAATTCATGGAGGATTTCTATAACCTGCCAGTGTTCCTATACAGTTACTGTTTGTCTAGCAAGAACACACATCTCCTAGAAGGTGACTGGATATAGATTAAGGAGCTCCCAAATAACCTCAAGATCTGCCAGATAATTTAGTTCCATATAGAAAATCCCTGTTTACTGTCAATACAAAGCAGCATTATATGTTAAACGTTTCTTATCAAATACCACAACAGTAACTTAGAATTATTACAAGTAATGATCTCAGTTTTTCATAACTATATATAGAATGCCAAAATTTGTTTGGGCTTTATGATGGCTTTTAAGAGAATACTTTCTAGGCAGTTGCTGGGGGAGGAGAGGAAGGAAGGGAAATAACTCTCTCATACCATGTACCTGCAAAATTTCAACTAGCATCTCAGCACAATCAATGGAAGATACATTCACAGAAGAAAAAAAAGTTCTATGTTTATTTCAGAATGAGATTTAAGAGATTCTTTCTGAGGGCTCATCAGTAAAATACCATGATAGAAAAAAAAACAACACACACAAGAAGTTCCCTTAAGGTTGGGATCCCTTAAGGCAGATGCACAACTGTAGTTACAGTTGATTTGTAGTTACAGCATACTGGGAATCAGATAAACAAGGCCAGATGCTTTCCTGACACGTCAGTAATGCACAGCTATGTTTCATTTATTTTCCCAATCCCATTGCTCCTGTGTTTCATTCTGATGGATGGTCTGACTTCCACAGGCTTCTCCAGAACACAGAGAAGCTGACTGTCTTCTGGAGTGTAATTTATATTCCTCACTGTGATGTGGATTACTGGAAGTTCTGGGCTTGCTACATGCCACGTTTTACTACAGAACTACCTAGAACCTACTACAGAACGACACTAATTAGTTTCAGTCAATGCTGAGCCAATTCCCCTCACTCTACAAGAAGTTTCTCCCTGCAAGAAGATTAAGGCTAAAGAGGATGAAATACATATATTTACAAACTGCAGAATGGCTCACACTGAAAAACAACCTATAGTGTACTGCAGACCTTTTAACAGGTGTCTACAGAAATTTTGTTTCATCTCAGAGATCATTTAATAGAACTATTCATGCATTCATGAAGAATTTACTTGCTGTTGTACAATACACTTCTGTATACACTCAGTATCCATTTTGCAAAATGACACCGTAAGGTATTTTATAGTTTTATTACACAATTATCTGGTTTGCAAGAGAACTGAATTAGATAAATACAGTTGATTTTTTTTCAACATAAATCACCTGTTCTTCAAGCAGTGCAAAGAGGCACATTAAGCCGTGAACAGCTTTAAGAAGAAGAGAACTTGTATTTCTTTTCCCAAATAACAGAATGCCACACTAAAGTGCTCACTCAACTAGGCCATCAAGTTGGACAGTTTGAAAAAGAGAAGCCCTCTTTAAAATGCTCAAAAGCAAATCCCTACCTTAAAAAAAAAGTAAATAAAATAGGCACAGTAAGCTCCTCTCCAGTCTTCCATATTTTGTATTGCATTAAAGTTTTCTTATCCTTTACGCAATAATTTTTACAAGTTACTCCATTGCCTCACATTTTGAAAGGACACAAGGAAGTGTGCCAGAGTCCCTGCCTAGAAAACACAGCTTAGCATACACAGTAGCTAGTTACTTTCGCTAGTAGTTAAATTTCCAACTGATATGCTGATAAGTTATGGTATTTAGGAATCCATGATCATAGATCAGACTTCTAAAGCAAGCAAAGAAAGTGATTCTGCAATCTCAGAGCAAGGCAAAGATGGACTTTGCTTCATTATATGGATGCAGTGCAGGAGGAGCCAAGTGCAAAGTCATGACTGCTCAGAAGTTACATCTTGGGTACTACTATTTGATGTTGCCTACACAAGGAAGGTTAGCTCATAAAAAAATTAACAAATTCTTATAAAGAGAATAAAGGTATTAAGAAGGAACAGAGTTCATGTTCATCATAACAAAGAGTAGAGGAAACAAACAGAAAAAAGGAAGCAAAAATACACTGACATTGCACTGTCCTCCCTCTCTCATTCACCAGTCCTCCCTCTCTCTCCATTTCAGTAGTTTCCAAAATCACAGCTCCAGCAACTGCCTCACTCCCTCTTGCAACTCCCTATTAAATCCCTTTGCAGTGCATGAATGAAGACCTGCATATGATGTTTGTTGCATGGAGTATGTAGAAATAGTCCAACATGGAAGAAATCACACCATTACAGCTGAGAAGTCCCTCAACTAAAACAATGCAAGGGAAAGTGAAGTCACAATGAAGCCAACGTAAGAGTTTAAGAATAAAAATGCACCTGCATATTCAGTATTGGTTCAAATAAGTACCAGGCCCATCAACTCTCATTTCCAGAACACAATTTAGGCATCTAAACCTTTCTGAAGCTCAGATTTGCCCTTGAGTAGTCATATAACCCTGGGCCTGGATTCACTGGCTGAATTCCAGATTAACTTGGTTCTCATGAAAAACAAAAAAATTTAAACACTTTTAATCTCTTGTTTCAAGTCCAACTAAGATCTTCAACAGCACAAATTCTTCACAAGTTTGCTTTCTAAACCCAGCTACTCCTGAATTTATAACAATACCTTGTATATTCATCGCCATGATTCTTCCTGAGAAGCACATCAACAGAGTAGACTTCTCTGGTACTGTTACATTCCCTCCCAATGGCCCAGTTTCTGATAAAGAGTACTTAACACTCACAGAGCCACTAATTGGAGTAATCAGGACACTCTTAAGGTATTCCTGAAGCAGAAGACAGCTCTGAGTCTGTGCTTGTCCTCGTTCAGTGCAGTAGTCTAATCCTAACTGGAGAATGCCATAGCCTTAAGGCAGAAAAGCGACTACTGTTAAGTGAGCAGCTGAGCTCTGCATCCAAAAAGAACAGAGAAGTCTTCCAGGTTCCCACTGTCTCACTGATGCTAAAGGGGACATATTTCAGCCTGGCTGCTATTCTCATACCTGATCAAACTGAGCTCACTTCAGTCAGAGTTCCCATAGCATCCTGTGCCTCTGCCCATCTCCTCCCCTGGGACAACAGCTCCCAGTCAGTACCCTAGGAGCCATATCCCAACATCTTTATAGAGATCCTACTGCTGTCTTTAGCTCCTTAGAGGGGGAGTACAGAAAAGATTAAGTCAGACTCAGGTGTGCATAGATGGGCTGAGAGGCAATGGACAGAAGTTACACAGGAATTTTAACTACTGAAAACACTGAGTATTTGCTTAGATCAAAGGTAATGTATATGAAGTAACTAAAATACTGGTGCTGCTAAAGTAATCAACTCAAGGACTGTTTCACTGGACAAACTATAAACAAAGAATGTATAAACTATTTTACATTTAGACTCTAGCAATTTAGTTAGAGTCACAATGCTAAACAGCCATTGTAATAGACACAAAAAGGGGAAAATCTCTACTCTGCCACAGCACAAACATTGTATAGACAAAGAAGGAGGAATCCTGCATGCCATTGACCTCAACATGTTCCATATTCTGTCTCTTGACAAAAAACCTTGCAGAATCATTTTAGTGGGTTTCTTTCTTACAAGGAAGAGACAAAATAATTATTATGTATACTCAAGATTTCATGTTCTAAGATAGTTACCAGGCGAACATGAAGAAACATCTTCCCTGGCATTAAAAGAGCTTCAGTTTCACATTAACTAACACTGGAGAAAAGAAGAAATTACCTTTTACAGATAAAACTTTAATCAAAAATTTTAATGGAGACAGTCTGACTACATGCTTAGTTTCAAAAGCAATTCTTGCGCCCACCTTACCTAAAGGAATGTGAAAATGCCTGTAGTCTGCACAATGCCAGAGTAAGCATTAAAGAGAGAAAGGAAGTTCTGATAAATCTGAAGAAAAATATGTAACTGTGTAGCTGTACTCAAAGTGTTTTCTCACTAGACTTCAAAAAGCAAGAGGTTAATGGCAGCACTTTTGGATGGCTGATTTTATTACACTGCTTCCAAAGCAGCAATATTCTGTGAGAACATGCAAATTTTTATTTGCCCAATATCTGAAAAATAAGTTTAACAACAACAAATTACCTGTGGAGATGAATAATTGTATAAGTTCCAGTAGTAAGAATTATATAATCAAGGAATTGTAAGCTAAGCATCTGATTGTATTGCATCCAGCAGGAGTTTTGCAAGCAGCTCAAAATAGTTCTAAAAATGACTGACAGACTTACCTAATGTGTGTGAAGGGCTGTGTCATTTGGCACAAAGTCAAAATATGTTGCATGCCAACAATAGTTAAGAATTAAAAAGTGCCAATAGTATCTTAAAAATGTAATAAAATCAAGCCACTTCTATGAGGCAAAACAGCTTAGAAACAAATAAAACAGACCTGGAAGGAATCGGCACACAAAACAAAAAACCAAACAAACAAACCAAACAAAAACCAAAAACAATGACCAAAAAAAGCCAAACAACAAAACACAAACAGTTAAAGATACTAGTTGTTTAAATATAATATTCCACAAGCTGAGAAAGAGAGCAGAAATCATAGTGCTATGTGTATCCCATAGAGGCAGGCAGAGACAGTGCCACCTGCAATCACACCAGAAAAGTAAGAGCAGCAGAGGAGATAGTAGCACACATTGCTTTTCTCACCTACATAAAATACACACCACAGAACTGCTCAGCGTCAGTGAGGACATACAAGCAGATTCTGCAGCAAGTCTCTTACCTCCCCTAAAACAGTTGCTGAAGGCTCTAGAAAGATTAGCTTTTAGAAGCACTAGGTATGTTAACAGCATAAATTTATTGCAGTGATTACCCACTTAAATAAAAAATGCAATTACTTGGGAAAAGGTAAAGAAACCTACCTGACATCTTCAAATTTCTTGGTTATGACTGAACCTACAGAAGAAAAAGCAGCAGAAGCCTTCTGACCAGCCTGAGACAGTGTTTCTGATGTTCTTTTGTATCTGTGTTCAAAAAAATATTTAGTTTTTAGTTATTTTAATAAAACACATAAGGAATCTTTTATTGTGTGTATATTTGTATCAAATGCAGACATACACTTTGGTTTTGGGGTCTAATGGAAAACCTCCTTAAGACATTATTTTGAGTTTTTGCAGTCCCTTCGGGCTACAGCATCTCTGCCACCTCTGACTTCAGACCTAGTTCACCAACATGCATCCACACTATTCCACCCCTAGAACAGATGCTATCTGCTACTGTAGGATTTAGTAAAATATAAAGTAAACTCACACAGAAAACATCCCAATCAACAACAACAACAAAAAAACCCCTCAAAAATACAAAAGAAAACAGAACACAAAAAACCACTACGTGCACACACACTGAAAAAGGTCTAATTTTTGTGCCAAGTGTCTAAATTCTCATACCACACAGTTCTGTTAATAAAAGTCACCATAAAAAGTCTGAGGTACATCTTGCTACATTCTGTGTAGTCATTAATTACAGAACATAGCTTGCTCTAGACCTTAAGCCAGCACTTGTGTTTGGCAAGAACAGTAACTGTGACTTCGTACTGTTCCTGCAGGGGCTCAGTTTACAACAATTTTTGAGGGTGGAAAAGAAGGATATTCTGCTGGACTTAGGATACCCTGATATCTCAGATCTATCAGACAAAAAAATGTGTGTTAGAATAGCCCGAATTTTGGTCAATCATTCTTCTTTCACATGAGATAGTGCCAGTAGTGTTCTTCTTTAAAAAAAAAAAAAAACAAAAAAAACCAAAAAACTACATTGCTTTAACCAGAGAAGTTTTAATACAACTTAACTTTGTGTTATTTATACTCATTCCACAAGAACAGAGTGTTTAGACATGACACAAGATATAAACAGTTTTCACTTCACCAGTCTAAACAATCATCATGAGCTGGTACATACGCTGTGGTTGATGTAACATCTTGCCAGCTTTTGGTAATGTTCTGCCTTAGTTCCTGTAGTGAGTTAATTCCCAGCTTTCTCTTGATTTCTGCTAGATGCTTCTCTTTGGCAGCTAGCACTTGTGAGAGCGTCTGGATTTCCTCTTCCACCTGTGGCAGCAGAGTTGTTAACAAGTGGCTGACAGTTAACAAGGAATATACCCAACCATTTAATTATGGTTTTTTTTAAAGCATCTAGTAGACATCAGTAATGCAAGGGCTAAAAGAGGTTTTTAACATGGCATCACAGTCATTCCTAAATACTAAAAGGGAAATCCAACACAGACTACAAGAGCTAGTGAGAAACCAAATTACTTGCAGCTAGCTCTGTTACTGGAATTAGTTGGTAATTATTCCTACCAACAAGGAAGTTGGTAACTAAAAGACTGCATAGTCAGAAATCATTACCTATTATATGTAAAGGTTGAAGATTAGTCAAACCTGGGACAATCGCCAAGCCTGTGTTCTACGTCCATGTCAGAAGAGATACCAGTGTGTGACCAGTATCAGGAAGCTCAGAGCATGTCTGATCTATACACAAATTTTTTCTCCTTGCTTCACCAGAAAGATTCTTTCATGGCTTAAGCCAGCATCTGTAGACTGGATCCAGCCATGGGAGTGCCTTCCCCAGAGCAGGTGAGGAAGTGGTGGCAGACTGAGCAGTCAAAACCCACACAAACACAACAAACACAGAGCACCTGCTCTGTAACTAGAAAACCATATTGTTTGTATACTTCCTTCTTTACTCAGATGGTCACTTCCGCTTCTCCTGGAAACATGACCAGAGATGTCACCAGTTCTACAATGCCATTCTGTGAGCTACTTAGAAGTGACAGAAGCACTAAGGTACAAAGGCAAAGGCATACCTCCAATCCTACTTCCTCATCCAGGCAAGAACACCCTACTTTAGAGTATCATGCTGCCCACTCATTTAAGCTCCTTACAGGAGTTCAGCTCCTTACTGTACTCCTTGCAGTATCTTCAATGCACCTTTGTTTTGGATATCGGTCCAAAGTCCAGTGCGTCATATCCTAGCATGACCAGCCGACCCTCACTATCTTTGGCATGAAATGATACTCACAACTGCCAAATACAAGAATGTATTAAATGTGCTTATTTCACAGCTAACCTTTGTTTGCCAACCTTAGGCTTAAGTTAGTGTCTTTCATAAAGGTTCTAAAGTTCCACAGAGCTACTAAAGAAAAAAGACTGGCTGCTTAATAAAGCTAGGCTTTGGCATGTATCAGGCTTGAGTATTTGCTTGTCTGTCCTTCAAAGAATGCTAGTTTTTCTCACTCTTAAAAATATTCTGTTATGGACAAGAATAGTAACATGTTTAGAGATTAGCAATACAGTGCCTACACATACTACTACAAAGCATTCTTCGTGAAAGATACAGCTTTAGCTACTCCACACCAGTTGAGACAATACTTGGGTTTTGGCTTCCAATCATGTTCTCTTTGACTGTTTATTTACCCCTTTCTCGAGAAAAAAAAAAAAGGGTTAGGTATTTATGTATCTTGGTTTAAGATCCGTACATTCAGCACTTCTGGCTTAATTTCCCATCACTAGAACTGGCTGTTCTTTTCTCCTTGACACCCTTCCTACCTTTCTGTGCAATACACTGAAGTGCCAGCTTTAGTCACTCACAGAATAACTATGCAAAGCATTAACTGTATGTTCAAAGATAACGTTATCCCAGATTTTCATTATCAAAACAAGTTTAAGAGGTATTTGCAAAAGAATTACCTTGGCAAGCTCTTTTCTTAGCTCATCCTGTTCTTCTTCTGAGAGTGTTTCTGCCATACTGACTGTAGCAGCAGCATCCTCTCCAACCTCAGGTATAGAGTCACTCCTCAGCAGCCCTTGAGATGAAGAAAACATTAAGAGTCAGACTATCACACCTGCCAAACAGCAGCTAACATTAGCACACAGCTCTTTTGTGACAGCGCACAAAGAAAACTGGTGAGAGAACACCAAAGTCAAGCTCCCCAACTACAGGAAGGAAACCAAAGGCGTTTTGTATTTCCTTCTATCAAGCTGTATTAAAGCTCAATATAATGACAACTGCTGCTATAATAGGAGACTGGAAAGCTGTTGAGAACAACACATCTCACTGCTCTGTGAGAGAAACCAAGGTGCAGAACTCTATGTCCCCACCAGTATTCCCTACACAACCCTGCTCAGGAGTCTGCGCACTCTCGTGTCTCATTCAACTGGCACAGAAACTCTGGAAGCACTGGAGATGCTCAAGGCCAGTGAAGAGGCTCCCTCCTTACCACTCTCCAGATCAGATTTAAAAGTGTCCATTCTGAGCACACTGGGTGCAGCCACAAGCAAGGTTAACAACAGAGGAGAAAACTACTGCACTGCAAGTATGAACTCCTCTGTATCCTGCTTGACCTCTCTGTCCCTAGTAACTGGGTCCACTGTGGCTAGAAGGTTGCAGATATCACGGGACTAGAAGTAAGCTGCTGGTTTGCACCTGGACAGATGGGAAGCCCAAAGACAGAGCTTGGGAACAAAAGGCTGTTGCTTCAAAGCAGGGGAGTGCTGAGAAGGGACTGATAAGGATGAGTATCCACTCACACTGCTGCCTCTTCCCCTTCCAAATCCAGAAACCAAAACTCTGCCTAATTCCTATATAAACCACAAACATCCCTATGGTCTTCCTGAACTTTTGCTTTCAGAGCTTCATGGAAAGGAAGGAGGATGATATTATTTGTATTACTATGATGCACTCACTCTTCCCATTTTGAATCTTTATAGCCGACACTCAAACATAAAGTTTGCCAAAATCAAGGAATTCTGTTCTAATTGCAGAGGGACCAGTTTGCGGGGAGACTGCATGCTGGAATGGTTGTGGATTCCCAGAAATTCTCTATGCAAGAGGTAAAATGGATTTACAGATAATACAAAAAGAAGTTAAATAAAAATCTTAAAATACAAGAGGAAATAAATCAGGATTGTTTGTTAATAAGGAGTGAGGAAGAGTGTGTGTATGTACACATATATGCATAAATGTGTAAATATGTACATAAATACATCATTCATCTCTGTTGAAGACACATTAAGTAACATTTCCTATTAATCACTATAGTAATTAACCATCTAACCAACAAAATTCCATTCTCATTTCAGCAGCTTCTGATGGCACCCCATACTATCCTTTGGTCTGGGAATCAAAAACTCATTAATCAACACTATGATTTTAATGTGAGGTTTCATATCAAACAGCTATATCATAATCAACTGAAAAGTCAGGGGAAAAAAAGATTCTGTGAGTCTGTAATTAGTTGTACGCATTCTATGAAACATGCTCCTAGCAGATGTCGAGCCAAAAAAAAGACGAAACTTTGTTCTTGATCAAACTACTGAACTCAGGTAAAACTCAGTTCCTCAAATTCTTTCCAAAACGGATTTTGTCTGCCTGTATTTGTGTCCAGAACACTTGCCCTCTAGAAGCACCCTGCTACATGGACAGCACTTTTGTAAATGTTACCAGAGTGCACAGAGAAGGAAGCCTACAGAAAGAAAATTAAACCTCATTCTGCATTTATTCATGAGATCTGTGCCACGTTTTCCCATAAATTTATATGTGTCTTCTACACAATCATAATGTAGGTCCTGTGGGCTTCCCAATACATTATTTTCTGTCAGAAATCTAGGGCAGTAAGAACTTCGAAGTCTAATGCTCGAACCAAAGCACAGCACTACAGCACCTCAAACAAAGGATTATGGCTCATGTCTCACAATCAGATAGATAACTTTTGTTTTATACATCAACATATTTCTTTAACAATTAAGAATGCCACACCTTTTCTGTCAAATTGCTATTTAACCTATTGATTACATATACCTACCTTGAAGGAAAACCAACAATCTGAACTGCATTTCTCCCTGACACCCTACAACCCCCCCGTATGTTCACCTATGACTCCTGACCTTGCTCTCACCTGCGGCCCTTTGGGGACCACTTGCTCTTCATCACAAAGCCATTTCAGAAAGTTCGCAAGAACCAAAACCACACTGACTCCAAGAGCATTAGAACAACCAGCTGAAAGTCTGTTCAATCTGATCAGGAGGAGTCATCTGGATTAAATCACCAAAAATAGATTAACTGAATCCACCGGTAGGACAACATGCCAGATTTTCTCCTGCAGCAACAGCTTCTGTTTGGGGAATATACCTTCTCTTTGGAAAACTCATTTTTTAAGATTATTCTCCTTCTTGCCTACCAAATGGAATTCAAGGCACAATGCTAACAAGCAAGGGAATGATCTCTCCATCCCTTCACATTCCTAGAGTTTTTAGGGAAACGGGAAATCACTGCTACTCAGAGTGCTCCATACCTCAACCCTGCACATCTGACCATGCCTTCCTCCCCTCATCTTCTGAGCCCCTCCCACTCATTACTTTTTGAGCTCCAAATGAAGTATATCAACACCTTCCCATCAATCTTCATTCTGGCCCCTCCGCTCTCTCTCCCTGTCACTGTTCACCTCCCTGCTTGCTTTGCTCCCATTCCTCAGTTCAATACCAGCAGGACACAGGGTTCATTCATGCTATGGGCAAGGCTGTGCTGGGCCGACTGACTAAGGAGCAGTTGTCTACACAGCTAACAACCCACAGGCCTCTACAGCACCATGCTTACAACACAAATGTATCCCATAAACCAAGGCTGACAGCCAGTAGGATCCTGGCTTTGAAAAAACTTCATAAGGAGACGTGCACAGCCCACCTTAGATCCTTCTGTGGGGTGTGGGGCAAGAAACCAGGAAATCAGCAGTCGGCCAACAGATGGAAATGCTTTGGCTCAAACCATTACTAAGAGGGTACTTCTTATTTGTGGTCTTTTTTTGCCAACAGGATTGTTGCTATTATTATTTTATATTGTTATGTAAAATTATTATTATGGCTTTCAACTTGTTACCTTTTGTTATCTTAATTCTCTTGCTTCATTGGAGTTGTGAAGGACTTAAAACTCAGTCATTTGGTATTCTGATATAACCAAGTTTAACTGAACATTTCATGTCTCTTAAACAGAATAAAAAATCCGTTTGGGGGAAAAGATGTGAAGACTTAGATAGTACTGAGAAAACTTACCTAGCTTTAAGGTCAGTTTTTAGGTCTATATTTCTAAGATTAACCTATTATCTCAGCAGTTTATTAGATCTACTTAAATGAACCAAATAAAGACATGAGCAAGTTAGTTGATTAGGACTCTGTGGATCATAATCAGGGAAATGGCACTTAAGTCCCTATTATTCTGCCAGGGTAGGCAAAGCATTAGAGTAATTCAATTAACACTCAGTTTTTCTGATTTGGGGTTTGCTTTGGCCAGTTTCAATCCAAGTTCATGCTCTATTTTGACTAGAAGTTCCTATCTCCCTGGCCTGAATTCAGAGATCAGCAGCAAACACGAGCAGTTTAAGGAAGTACTTGTCATTTCGGATGAGCAGCCTTGGGGTGGGGGCTGGTTAACCTCAACAAAGCTTTCTTTTACACCGACATGTTCTGTATGCAACACTCAGAATGAGCATTGTGGTTATTAGATGGCAAAGCTAAAGAAAAAAGGTGCTTGTTATAGTTCAGGAGAACAAGCTGTTGCTAGGTTATAAGAACACTCCAACATTTGAGTAACATACAGTACTACAGAGCATATTTATTCTTCAGTATATAAGAAAGATCAGATTTATGTGCTTCCCATTTATCTCAGTGAAGAAGCCAAAGTGAGACATATTTTTTCAACCCGGGGAAGCAAAGTCTTGGGCTTCTCCCAAATGCTAATTAGATATTGATTCAAAGCAAATGAAAAAGAAAATAAAGCCCAGCAAAGGCTGGTGCTAATGGAGATGCATCATCACCTGACACAGAGCTGCTTCCCCTTTCCTTTAGAAGAGCTGGGAGATGCAGTAATTGCAGAAGTGAAAGCTGACCACTGTTTCCCAGTAGCCCCTGGCTCATCAAGTTCACAGACAGAGTTGTTACAGTTCACATAGAGGTTCCCCGAGGGATGCATGTGTCTTTAAAACTTAAGCTAAAAAAAAAGTTAACACCGGTGTAACTTTTTTTTTTCTGCCACACCTGAAGTAGGTCTACGCTTTCTTTATTTAAAATTACTTTGGAAGATGACATCAGGCAGCAAGGAATGGAAAGGAATTACAGTAAAACCAGACTAGGATATGTTGGGAGGCACAGCTACAGGTATTCTGTACAACAGGTTAGCAGCTAGAAACTCATAGGGTTAAGCACTAGACAGATGCCACTGCAGCACCACACAGAGCAGCCCCACTGCAGTTAGTATCTGCAGGTGGAAGGTTTGCAGCATTTAAAATGCTAGGTAGAATGGAGTAAAGGTTTTAGAGGACATTTGCATTAATCACTGAGATTTTCAGTATTAAGGCAAAAGCAAATTTTAGACTATCTAGAGCTCCAAAGTCCTAATAAAAATGCAATTTCTACCCCATCCTTCAAAAAATCTAATAGTCAAACTAGGCAAATTATTCCAATCTTGCAGAAGTTGCCTTTTTGTTCCTAATTGGTTTTGCCACTTCATTCTCCCTCAAACTGCCTTTCTACTGAAGAAATAAGATAATGTAAAGCTGGTAAATGCATAACACATGAGATAATACCTACATGACACAGTGAAGCTAATACACTTACCAGAATTAACAGCAGGTCAACTATTATAGATTTTTAATTTGAGAAGTTTTACAGATATTAATTGCTGAGCATTTCATGTAGAGATTTTAAGAAAGGAAGAGAAGGAAGTTACCAGACTTTGCCAGTGTAGGTGATCCAGGTGGAGAAAGGTTTATGCTAGGCGACAAGTAAAGATAATTTCTGTTCACTCCAGCATTGAAATCGAAGGGCGATTTGTAATCCTCATACAGATCCATGCCAGACAGTTCAGAGCGCGCAGCCGTCCTCTTCTTCCACTGAAGCATTCATCTTTGCTTTCTGGGGCTACCCAGACAGCAGGATTCAGAAACCCTCCATTTCTTCACATGACACTCACTGTGCCTCCTCAGAGAATTCAGCTCTGCCACATATGATAGAGCCGTTTAGCAAGTGGTTTCTTAGCCATCTTGTAGCTGCTGCTGTTTACATGGCACAAAGTTAAGTTCCTGTAAATTTATAACTGAGGCTGGACTTAAACAGACTGCTCCTTTAACAAACATTCACAGCACACCACTCATGGCTTCTGGAGGAGCCTCGGTCCTCTGCAGAACTGCATCAACTATTTTCAATCGTTTAAATAAAAAAAGGTCAGCTGACTGCAGCTACACCAGGATATCCTTAATCTTCTAGGACACAAAAGGATTACTAGCCGTAATCTATCCTATATACCATCTGTGTTGGACTTTTCCCTCTGATTAATGGAAAATTCTGCGTGCATAGCTATTCTCCAGCTGCCTCCACCAGTGTAATAACCACTAGTGAGAACGCAGTCTCTGCTGCCCAGGTATCACACTAGTGCGGGTTCAGGAGAGAGCAGCACTCCTCTCTCAAGGCTGGGCTATAAACACCACCTAGGTTTACTGATGAACATTCTAATGTGCATTACAATTTTTGCTCATGAGGCTAAACATATCTGTGTCTGAGGGGTTTTGAGGGTTTTGTTTGGAGGGGAGAGTTAAATATTTATGAAGTGCACTGCCCTATGTCCTTGGTGCTTCAACCAACATTGTTTAGAGCAGCCAGTAATGGCAGGAACCGGTAATGCATTGCCTGAAATGTATTTATGTTTTGACACATATACCATAAAGAAAGATCAGCTTACATAAGCCATCTGACTTCATGCCAGGCCTTTAAGATTCAACCCTGGGAAGCATAATGGCTTTTAGGTAAAAGAGGCACTCAGCACAGTTTTGCAGCACTTCACTACTTTTTTTTTTTTTAATTTTTATTTCAAGGTCACCTTCTTTCACTGAAAGCACAAGCTTACTAGCAATGTAGATCACCTTTACAGCTGAGCAACAATTTCCACCCAAACCCCACACCTTCACCTGGGATCCTCACTGCAGCCTGAACACAGAGGAGCATAATCAAATGAAAGTTAATCTTTTCCTGCACAGTAAGGACAGAGCTAATCAGACAGTATTCCAAAGAAGTGAAGGAGCCTTGCAGCATACCAAAGTCCAGCCTTAGCAAAGTATTCCTCAGGCATCTGAGAAGAAAGCACATCCCTTCTGGAATTTTAACTTCCCGTTTCCACTGCAGTCAGTCAGTGGGCACAGAAACAGACCTTCCAGCTAATTAAAGAGCAGCTCCTTTAGGCTACAGACCTACATTCGCTTCTGGTGCAGAGTACCTGCAGGCTCATAACAATGACAGTGCTGGAGCCTCAAACACACGTCTCTGCTATTTTCCAAACCCACTGAAAAGAAGAAGATAGAATGCCCCTCTGCACTTCTGACACATGGCTGTGACATGTGCCAGAAATACTGCTAGCTTCACCTGGCAAAGGTCAAAGCTTTGGTCACAGGTTCTAGTTAAAGCATCCAGAGACAGCAGAGAACTGTAACACAGCTACAGTAATAATATACTCTATTAACCAAGTTTGTTAATATGAATACCTAGAGATTGTGCTTCACAGCTTTCCCTTGCATAACTCAGCAGTCAAGGGCTGCCTTCTGTGCAAAAGGTTCAGGCAGTAGTGGTACTAACTGGGTTAGGCAAAATAACAAGTTATCAGATGTGGCACACAAAGAACAGGGTGTTTTCTACCATCACTCTCCTGGCACAGAAAGAGAGAAGGGGAGGCTACACCCTAGGACTTTTTCCCCAGCCCTAGATAAACATTCAGTTTAACACTGGTCAGTGCTAGCTGGCTACAACTGCAAGTAGCTATTACAGGAAAAAGAACCCCTACTGAAAAGCTGTTGATCCCTGCTAAGAATCAAAATTACCATTTCCTAGGCATTTCCTGTAGCCAAGATTACATTCTTGTGTCCTGCAGGAAATTCCCTACATTCAGTTTTATCCCTTACCATCCTTGAAAAAAAATCTGGTACTCTTCCTACATCTTTATACTGCAAAAGTTGGTTTCGTGTCTCTAGAGACATCTGGATTGCCAGTCTCAACCACTGACCTGGCCTGCCACCCCTACAGACAGAAGTCTGTATGGGCCAAACTCTTCAACACACCTTCAGTGTAGTCAGAGACACATACAGGATGTGGTCCACTGCTGGAACATATATCTGGCTTACAGGGAAGATTTGCCGAATTACACATCTGAGCCTCCACCTGAGAGGCTGAATTCTGCTTTTGTTCTGGCCTACACATAGCACAAGCCCAGAAGTCATCCAAGACAATCTTTAGTTTTTAGAAATATTACAGAAGTATTACTGTCCTAAGGTCATTGCCAAGAGAGGGACACCACGCAAGCGCTCCTTACTCCGAGTTACTCTCTATGCTCAGATTAATCTCAATTATAGTGGCCATACAGATGGGTTGCTACAGCACCTCCCATACCTATCACCTAAACATGATAGCCTCCTGCTCTCTTACCTGCTGGAGTTCACAGGAGTGTTGCTCCTCACTTGTTCTCAGGTACAAATCCTACCTGGTGATGAAGGAAGCTGTCTTGCTGAACAAGCTTCTTCCTCATCACTTAGGGAAGTTTGATGGTCTTCACACTGAAGTACAAATCATTTCATCTGTAAAGAGAAAGGACTGCAGTCCGCCCTCCCAAGTCTGCTGTAGGACAACTTCTAGGCTGTCGTCACTAACTCATCCACTTCAGGTAAGACAATATCTAGTTTTGAGTGATACCCTGCCAGCCGTAACAACCTGTTGGGGTTATTGGGGTGCCGAATTAAATACCGAGGGACGGGATCAGCTATTTAAGTCCGATTTATTATTCAGATAAGCATCAGTCCCAGTGAACAAAAAGTGTCCATGACAGAAAATCACCAGATGTCTCTCTACAACAACAGATATAACTTTCTGTACCGTTTTTACTTACTGACCTATCACCTTAACCTTATTTTACTGCAATGCAGTAATTCTTAAACATCTTAAACTGTATGTTTTCATATACTTCTTATTAACCCTTAACTTATTCTACAAAATCACACTTCTATTTCTATTTTTTAAACTATTTTCTTACTCAATATGATTTCTTAAGTTACTTAAAATACCTTTTCTCCTTAACTTACAAAACTACAAGTCTATAACCCTTTACTTATAGTCTGTATATACTTCTTATTTCATCAGTCCAAGCTCTACCAAGGGCCTTGGTTTAAACCCACCAGATTCTGTGGAAGTTTCTACTTTTCGATTTCCTACAACAACCATTTTATCTGCTTCTTCCCCAGTAATTCCTTAGCACAGGGATTCAGGGGAGAGCAAGGCAGCACTCCCCCTATACTGCCTAAAGCCAGTCTGAAGAAGATAGTTTCTGCTAGCTGTGGTGCATTTGGAGGAGGAATGAATCTCTCTACAAGGGATTTTCCAAATTCAAGTGATGGCCCAAGAAAATAAAGCAGGATGGGGATGACAAACAGCAGCTGCACAGAATGAAAAAGCAAGGTTTTTCTCTGCAGTGTGAAGCCTCTTGACCAGTTTAGCAGCTCTTGACAGTCACAGCAATCAAGATTTCTCTACTCTATGAAAACAGGCTCATTTTGATGCCTTTCTAAAGGGCCCTCCCATGAACAAAATATCCTGCTGTGCGGGCTTCCTCTCCTTCACAGTAATTCAGAGCACATGAAGCTGGCTGAAGGTGGAACTGAGGCTGTACAGCCACACCCTAATAGATGGGAACTGCCTTCCCAGGGCAAGACACACATTTCAGAGCTGAAACTTAAGTTTAGGCTTCTGTTACATGAGAGTAGTTACTGTGCATCCTCAAGTATCTCTGTTCTTTGCCCTGCATTGAAAATTCAGTTTTATTGTGTACCTTGGTTGTTACTGCAGATACCAGCTGCAAGGCAGTACCTGCAAAGATCGTGAAGCCTTTGCTATTCCCAAACAAGTACTCATTTGCCCTTAATATCTGAGGATAACAAAGAGGTTAGTACTTAAGTCATCTATGCCGTTTTGGAAGCTGGTGTCTGAGAGATTGGCACAAAGGTAGATACCTTCTGTCAAGGATGCTTGAACCAATTACTGACAAGTTCAACTGAATGTCACTAAGTGTCTCGGGAAGGCTCGGCAAGCATCAGCAAAGTATTACCATCACAATTGCTACCATTAATCATGTTGTAATCTCCTCTGTTAACGTTACAGAGTGTACTTAAAGCTTTCCCAGGTAACTATTTGGCATTAACAATCAGTACAGATTGTGCACCTCATGAATCATAAGGGAGGGAACTCTGTTCATAGCTAGAAAAGCTGTTAAATTTGAGCAAACACTTTTCACCAGATATTTGCCTGCTTACTCTCTGGCATGGTTCTCTCTTCAGCTAGCATCTGCTACCCAGGTCTGCAGCTTCCACCTTAACCCAAGGCTCTAGCATCAATTTAAGCAAGGCAATATAGTATTAAAGCACTTCTACCTGGATAAAATGTTATGGTAACATTGCAGAGAAGCTGCTTTTCCCACATATAGGTCTAGCAGAACAATAGTTTGTTTATATATGGAAACGTTATATCCCTCTTTCCCTCCTGAAACCAAACCCTGATCAAGCACGAATGAATACCAGCTCTGGGCTTTAAAGAAACTGAGCTATGTATTCAGTATTGTGTTTCACACAAACAGTTAAACTCAGGAAAGGCTACAACTCGTGCCGCAAGATTGGAGGAGTGCAGAAGTTACCCTAAGACCTGATCTAAACAATATTTTAGACAAAGCTATCAAAATAGCCAATCCACAAGATCTGTTCTGAGTTCTGTTGTTACTGAGGCACCTTCACCACACTGAACATCTTGTGTTTGTGTCCTGATTATACCTGGAGCTGCCAAACTCGTGCAACACAGATCATACTTTTGGCAAGGCTATCATGACTCCAGCACTTAAGCAAGCAGAAGAAAATGAGGGAAAATGAGGGGAAGACTTTGTTGACAAAGAGGGGGAAGAGGTGCAAGTAGCACTTGCCCTTTGGGGGGCATAGCAAAAAGATTCAGTCTCTTATTTAAAGATTCAACTGCCTTCTCAGCCTATATTTGGCTTGAATTTCATCTTCTTCAGTCTGCTAAGAGGCAAGATTGACAAGAGGCCTTCCAGTAAATGTGTCTCGGGCAAAGACTTCCAGCCAAGTGGTCTTCCACCACCCCCATCTTTCCCAGGTAGATCCCAATTAGGCAGCAACAGTCAGGCTCCTCTCCCCACTCCAACACAGTTTTATATGGCATAAGCCATTTCAAGAACCATAAAGCTACTTAAGCATCTTAAGCCAATTTAGATTATGTAGCATCAATTTGATCTTCAAAGTCTTGCCAGTTTACAGACAAATAAAGCCTTTCAGCACCTGCTCTGAGGCCTTAAAACTGCATTAAGAGAAAACGATGCTGTGAAGCAACAGGACAGAAGCCCAAAGACTAAACAAGCCTGAAATTTGTATGTTAATTTCCACACTGTGCTCTCCCCTTCCTGTAACAGCAGACACTTCTTTCAGTCCCCTGAGATTTGTGCATGACATAAATGGAGCTGCACAGCTACAGCAATTCCTGTATAGTACAGGCACAGGCTTCTGCAGCCCAGTTAGTAATGGTCAGAAGAATGCAGCTTATGGGGTTAAGTATCTGCCGTCCTCTAGCATGGTACAACTCAACACTACAATATTAATCTCAGTACTTCAGCCTCCCCCACATGCTTTCTCTGGACAAGCTCTGCCTGATACAACCACATCATTCAGTAAGGTTCTTTGTACAGAAATATCTTCTCCAGCACTTTCTTTACCATAAGTGCTGCCTTCACTTACTCTTTATTAAAACAAACAAACAACAAATCCAAAGGAAAAAACATCATCAACAACCACCACCTCTTAGAATGACCAGTATTCTCCCAAGATGTACTTCCCCGCAACACAAACACTTCCAAATATTACAGGTAAGGATCACGAGGTTGCCAGTATTGCTCTTCTCTTAAACCAAAGTCTCAGCCCACAGTATTTCAGACAGCTGACGCATGTCTTGGTGAAGGCAGCAGTTCTCTCAATCCAATTATAAACTCATACTAATTTCCTGAGCTCTTGTGAGGGAGTAGATCCACGTTCCAGCATATTCTTCCACTAGACAAGCTGATACTACAGTAAAATACTTAACCCATTCATACCAAACAAAATTCTCTATATTTGCACACATTCTCTACTACACACAATATAAATATTTCAGCATTTAGATGATTAGGCAGAAATCCTTGATTTATGACAAAGTTGTGTGTCTCAAACAGTGCTCAAAGAAGTGATGTTTGTCAGCTCCAGCAGCAACAGGTAAAAAGCTTTCTGACCTAGGGAAAGGGTCCAGGCCAAAGGTCAAAGCAGCACCCCAGAACCAGTGATCAAAGTTTGCACTTACTTTGGAGAAGTCAGATCAAACCCTGCAAACACAGAGGAGCACTTTCAAGTGAGATTAACAGAGTCAAAACACTGTAAGGTAGATTTTAGAGGAATGTATTTAGTTATTTTACTTCAGCCGCTTATCCCAGTTATGCTGCCATTCCCTATAGACTCCAATTCCTCAGGCAAGAGACTGACCCTTTCAAAAATGTGAATGGCGCTGAGCTGCAGCTAGATGATAGTACGAAAATATTAGAAAGACTGCAGTGCAGAAATGGGATTGTTTCAAACAAAGTTTTAGTATGTAACCTTCCAATCTAATTAAGTTTTACTTGAGTGACTCCAATTGGAGTGACTCCCTGCCTCCCTCAGAAGACAAGTCTGCTTTTCTGCACTCTTAAAGCAAACCTCCCTCTTTTAACACAGCATCCCAGAGCCTCCATTTCTGAAAAGCAGCTCCAGAAAAGTCTGCCATCCCCACTCTATGGTACCAGGTCCCATAACAAAATTGACACTGAGGTTTTAAGAACAAAACAAATTTGATTACACATTAAGCTGAATCACACATTGTAATATCTAAAAATAAAAAATCACGCAAAAAGGCACCATCTGTAGTCTTAGCAGTACCTTAATAGCACTGACAAAATCTTCAATGCTTGTGGTACACAGTAGCTCCCACCATGCAATTACCAAGTTCACGCCTGGACTTGGTGTACCACAGAAATTCCATCATTTACTATAAAGGGCAGAAGTACGGAAGCAACCAAGCAGCACACAATTTGATGCAAGCAACACAGATTTAGGGTAAGTGCTTCACAAAATCCATCCTTAAAGATATTCAAAAGCCATCTGGATGTGGTCCATGGAGATGGATATCAAGGACCAGTCATCTTTAGTATCTTTATCAATACTCAAGTACGATATGATAGTGCCATCAACTGCACCTTAAGCAAGTTTGTAGATGACACGAAGCTGAGCTGTGCAGGTGACACAAGAGGACAGGATGACATCCAGAATGACCTGGACAAACTCGAGAAGTGGTCCCATGAGAACCTCATCAAGTTCAACAGGTCCAGGTGCAAGGTGCTGCACCTGAGTCAGGGCAGATCCAGATAAGAGTACATGCTGGCAGAAGCAGCTTGAGAGCAGCCCTGCAGAGGGCTTTTTTATCCACTTGGGTGGATAAAAAGCCAGACATGAGCCACCAGTGTGTGCTTACAGCCCAGAAGGCAAAACACACCCTGGGCTGCACTGAAAGCAGAGTGGCCAGCAGGTCAAAGGAGGTGATTCTCCACCTCTACACTACCCTCATGAGACACTACCTAAAGCACTGCATCCAGCTCTGGAGTTCTCAGCAAAGAAGAACATTGACCTGCTAGAGCTGGTCCAGAGAAGGGCCACAAATATGATCTCTCAATGAAAGATCCTACAAAGACAGGCTGAGAAAGTTGGGGTTGTTCAGCCTGAAGAAGACTCCAGGGAGGCCTCATTGTGGCGTTCCAGTGCCTAAAGAGGAATTGAAAAAGAGGAAGAACAACTTTCTACACAGGTAGATAGTGACAGGACAAGAGGGCACAGTTTCAAGCTAAAGGAGGAGAAATTTACATTAGTAAGAAATTCTTTTCTCAGAGGTTGGTGAGGCACTGGAAAAGGTGACCCAGAAGAGGTGGATGCCCCATGGGCCCTGAGCTACCTGATCTGGTTAGTGAGTGGCATCCCTGCCCATGCCTGCGGGGTTGGAACTGGATGAGCACTAAGGTCCCTTCCAACTCAAACCATTCTGTGATATGGTCCTGGGCAACTAGCTCCAGGTGGCCCTGCCCTAACAGAGGGGTTGAACCTCCAGGTCCTTCCCACCTCAACCATCCTGTGATTAACACAATGGCTGTAATATGTCACAATGGCTATAATAAGAATCTGGCTTCTCCCCCAGATTCTCCAATGATCCTCCAGGGACCTCTCTTCTTCAGGAACACAAGGGGTCCTGGCACCCTGTCTTAGGGAAGGTCTGTGGCCTATCCTTCATCTTGTGAAGCAGATTTGCAAATACCTAGCTGCTGACAAAATAAAGTTCCGTTTTCTCCCACATTTTCTAAACTGAGGTATGGATAGAGACTTCACAGGAGACTTTTCACTTCCACACATCTCCCCAGTGTAGAGGAGTATTATGATGGCTGACAAGCAAAGCAAAAGCCTTTGTAGCAGGAAAGACTACTTTGGTTTCTGTTAAGAGGCTGCAGGAAACGGGTAGCCGAGTAGTTGGGACAGATTCTGGGAGGGGAAAAAAGTCTCCCGTTTTTTCATAAAAGGGACAGACTTACACTTTGCTCACTAAACAGATGAGTAAGCAACTTTTTGGGCCTGACATGTGACTCCAAACACAGAAGGAGCTCTTGGCAAGTACAAAAGCCATCTACTTCCCCCTGACACCCCTTCTCCAGGAGGGAAGTGAATGTATGCCTCTGCAGCAGGAAGAGTTCACTCTTGTACAGAAAGAAAAAGCTGAAGTAGACAAATAAGCTACCAGTGTCACTGAGCTAAAGCTGCCTTTCAGCAGGAGCCTCTCCTCCTTTATCAACTGCATGAGCCCAAGAAAACTAGGCTCAAGTTAAGTCTTTGAATTCCCTTCTCCAACTCCTCAACTTATGTTTTTATCCACTCTGGTGCAGTTTTCTTTACTCCTCCAGCAACTGTCTCTACAGCATGCTCTCAGGTTCGCCTAGCAAAGCTCCTCAGTCCAGAGAAAAGCTGACACAAAAGCTTCCAAACACATGTCAGTTCATCTAGAGATGTCAGGTTGCCCTTTAGAAGCACTGGGAGAGTCACTTCTGCACTCAGGTCACAGTAATTTTTAGCACAACCACACAAATCTCCCCAAAATAGTCAGAGGACAGTAATCTCCAGGGGGGCTTCCACAAAGAATGCACATAACACCAACACGAGTGACATCTTCTAGAAGCACAGCTAATTTTACCACATACCAGTTACTGGTTGCATGGTTAAGGTGCACTCCGGCTGGAGCCTGGCACCTTATCCAGCTATCCATGATAAAGATCAGCTTTTTGCTTAGCAATACTGGCAAACCACCAGGTTTTTTCCCTTCTCAGGACTTGACTAAGTAAGTTTACAATTTTGACTTCTGTCAAACAAGAGTAATTGCATAAAACTTGAAGTACAATTTCTCAAACACAAGCAACTGCAAGTAGCAAGCTGTATAGAAATCCTATTAACATTTTTGCTCTTGGCTTATCTGAGAGCACACTGTGAAATAACTGCAAAACTCTGCCTAGTCAGCAGCAGAAGTGCACTAGTATGATAAATACACAGACATATATACCCCAGAAATGTCTCAGGTCATAAGAATCTGCTCCTGATCCCCCTTCTTCAACAAGTCAATTCACATCTTTAGACTAGCAATGGGTTTTGCTACAAACCCTTCAGAGAACCAGCCTGACCATGAGGTACCTAAAAGCTGACAGTAGACACCGAGACAGTTACAGCTTTTCCAAGCAGATAAGGCCATAATGAAGGCAAGTCCTTATTATTCATCTACATTTCTCACGCTGCAGTATTTCAGTGCACCCTTCTAAACTCAAGAAAGTAAGACCTAACAAAGGAGTGCCAATGGCACACCACCAGATTGCTGGTATAAAGTACTTGTGCAGCAGTTCACTATTACTGGGAATCTCTCACTTGAAAATCCAGAATAAGTTGTTTTGTTTTCCCTGCAGCATCAAACAAGACACATTACCTACTCCTTTACAGTCCAGCACTTTACCAGTCACCCATTCAACTTGCAGTGCTTGAAGTGTCCTGTTCCAGATGGAGTGTGGCTGCTGCTGGCCCATATTGCTAAATTCCATATCCAGCTAGGCAGATATCAATTCCTACAGTGCTTCCAAAGTGATTTGGAGCAGTAGCTATCACTACTTAAAGGACCTTAGGCCTATCCTGCCAGGGCTGCAAATTGGACAAACTCAGGACGTGGGCTGGAATACTTCTGCACTGCTCTTAATCTCATTTAAGAGGTAAGAGGGAGAATCCTGCAACTGTGCATGCAGCAACCAGCAGCAATTCACTAACAAACCAACTGACCAGCTTTTTTTTTCCTAATATAATGCAGATAATGCATCTACCTTTAGAGTACTATGACCGCTGAAGTTGCCATTATATTAATAATAAGTACTCTGAGATTCTATCCAATTGACATGTCCTTGACTGACTTTTAATGCTGCTTGAGCTGAGTAAATCCTGTTAAGAGACATTTGCCCCTACTCCAAGTCACACTAGGACAGTAAATTAAATGAAACTGTTAGCCTAGAGAGATACTGCTGTCACACAAATCAAGAGACTGTCATAAAACACTAATCACTCCAAAAGCTGAAGGTGGCAAAGAAAAGGGTCAAGAAAGCTTGTCCAGTGATGAATCCACAAAAAGATATAAAGCTTTAAAGGACTTCCAGGTCCTAGAAAACTTGAGCATACCCACTTCCATCAGATCAGACTTTGGATATGAGATGCCACTTTTTGCTGCTGGGTGACATAACAGGCAACCTGTATTTCCCTTTTTAACAACCTATGCAGGTTCAGATGATGAAAGTGCCAATCTCTCAAGATCTCCAAGCAATATTAATGTATTTATGCACAATCTAGTTGTGTCCCAGTCCATTCCACAAAAAGGGAACTTTTCCTAAATATCATCACACTTGGATAAGCATCCAGGCTCCTCATTTATATTTTGCAGCAAAGTAAGTAGAATGAGTTTAACCATTCATTTTACTGAAATATATGATCATGGACAAATTTGGAAAGACCTACTAATGAACACAAAGTCAGGCAGGCATTTTTCCTGATTCTGCTGCAGTTGACATGATGGAAACTACAGGGAGAAGAAAGAAGTACAGGTTTTAAGGACCAAATTTTGAAGGATTTTGAGCTTCATCTCTAGAAGTAGGTAGGAAAGGAAAGAAAGGGGAGGGGGTGATTGGGGTTTTTTTTTAGTTTTATGTGGTTTTGGTAGTTTGTGGCTTTTTATGTTGGGGTTTGTGGTTGAGGTTTTTTTTGGTAAAGAAAGCACGCCTCCACTGATTACAGTGAGCAGCTGCTCCAGAACTGCACTGTTCCACAAGTTGCATCCTCCGAGTATTTGACCTGGAACAGAACATCAGCGTGAACTCCAAGAATAAAGCTTTACACTGCTAAGTAAAGTCTAAGTTTAGCATCACTTCCTATTGCACAAGCTAATCCACCACACAGCCTGTTTCAAAACTGTAGAATTTTCCAACAGAAAAATACATATATACAGAGCCATTCTGAGTACTGGTCATGCTCTAGTTTAATGTATCCATTCTGTTTAACAGATTGGTCTGGTAAGCTTTTCAGACTTTATGGTTAAGGACTGATGTATCTGGTAACCAGAAGGTTATTGTTACATGAGATTTGGCACATCACAGCTTGGCCATTAGCACAAAATAACATTTAGAATAACTCAGAGCTTCAAGAGCTATGAATAATGCAATCCCACAGCTTTTTATTCTGGTAAAAATTGGATCAGGATATTGAAGAGGTGGAAGTCGAAACACTGCCTTGCATACTGCTACTTCTCGGTTGTCAATCCACAAGTGTGCCCTGTAGCAGGGAGCTGTGATACAGCATTATTACTAAGAAGACATCACATCAGAAATGCTGCTGGCACCACCTTGCCTGAAAGGGAAACAAGGCCTCTCCAGTAATATTACCTTGGAACAGGAAGACTAGAGAAGTTCTTTTATTTGACACTTGCTCTATCCTTAATTTATCAGTTTTGCCTTGTAAAAATATTTAATATCTTCTCAGCTCCTCTCAGCAACACACAGAGGTCTTGCTTTGACTTTTGTACCCCTCTTCTCGCATTTTCACTTTTTCAAAACATTCTTTTGAATAGGAAAGTACTCTTCATTGGGGATGGGAGGGAAGTACATTTCTGGGATTCACCAAGGTGAAGTTTGCTCTCGAATTGGAAATAAGAAACAGAAGCATTAAAGACTTCTTGTATCAGTGTGCTAAAACAGAATTAAAGAAGACCTTATTAATTTAATTAATTAAAGGAGACTGTCCCCCTGGAGTACATTCACTCCAGTAAGGCTCTCCCTCTTGCCATTTATCCCAAAATCACTTCCTCACCACAGCAGAAGTACTCAGCAGGTAGCTCTGCTGATTCCATTGACACTCAAGTTGTTTTCCTTCTTCTACGATCTCCAATAATCTGTCATGCCAAAAAACCTGCACAGTGACAGGCACAGAATCCAATCGAAACCACTCAGCTTCAAAGCATCAATTCAAACAGGTTTCACTTGCTACCATTTAGAAATATGCAGAAACTAATTCTCCCTGCTCACTGCTGCTCATGAACCGTAGTACTAATGTTCATCTACAATTCACACACAAAGGCAGCAAAGCAGGATGCCCCAAATACCCTTTAAGGGTGGTGCAAGTTTCCCAGTTAAAGATTTGGTCAGTCTTTCGTGTTTTACCACAGAATGGTTCGGGTTGGAAGGGAGCTTTAAAGGTCATCCACCCCTTTAAAGGGGCTCCAGTTCCCCTGCTAGGGACATCTTCAACTGGATCAAGTTGCTCAGAGCCCTGTCCAATGTTTCCACTGGACCTTCCAAATGTCCAGTGGACTACCTAAAACCTCCAATACTTTGAGGAATTAGGCATCCACCGCCTCTGTTCCAGTGTTTCACCACCCTCAATGCAAAAAATTTCTCTATATCTAGACTGAATCTACCCTCCTTCAGCTTAAAACCACTATCACAATGGGCCCTGCTAAAAGGTCTGTCTCCATCTTTCTTATAATCCCCCTTTAACTACTGAAAGGCTGCAGTAAGATTTCCCTGAGGCCTTCTTTTCTCCAGGCTGAACAAGCTCATCTCTCTCAGCCTTTCCTCATGCAATAGGTGTTCCATCCCTCCAGTGATTTTCATGGCTCTCCTTTGAACCTGCTTCAACAGGCCAAAGTTGTTCCTGTTCTAGGGACCACAGAACTGGACACAATACTCCAGGTGGGATCCCATGAGACCCAAGACGAGGGGCAGAATCACCTCCCTTGACTGGCCAGCCACTTTTGCTTTTGATGAGGACCAGGATGTGTTATGGCTTTCTGGGCTGCAAGTGCACACTGTTGACTCATGTCCAGCTTTTCATCCACCACCATCAGCCAAAGCCCTTCTCTACAGGGCTACTCTCAATCCCTTCATTCCTGTACTTACACTGCAGGTTGCCTTAACCCAGAATAATTTACAGGAACAAATTACACACTTGAGAGTGTGAACAACTTGCAGCTCAAAAGCTGGTGTTTTAAGCAATGCACCAAGAGAGGTGCATTAGGTAGAAGGCTCATCTAACAACTGCAGCTGTGCTCTGAGAGCACCAACCATCTTTCCTGCAGGATTGCTGGACTTTTAAAACCAAGTCCTCAAAACCACGCTAGGACATGAACAAGTACCCCCATATATACATCAGCAAAACCATGAAACTCCTGCATCTTTACAGAAGTGCTCTGTATCGTCCAAACAACCCAATAAGTGGTGCAGCCCTGCACACAGCGGCCGTGCCCTGCAATACATGCAGCAGCTCTCTGCCACTTGTTAGGTGCTTGGTGAGCTGCTGGCTTTTTCCTCCTTTGATATTAAACATAGTTAAACATGTTCATATTGAATGGCAGCACTGGTTGCTGGAACTGAGTAATCAAGAATGCACTTACAGTAGACTGATTTCTTTGGAAAAAGTCAACTGCTGGAAAACACTGCAGTCCAAAACTAAATTCTTTCCCCTACAATAATAAAAGATTCCTCCAGAAAATCAAAAACAACGAAGTTGACTGAGTATTTAAAGGTTAACCTGAAGGGCAGGAAAGCAAGATTTGTTTGCTTTTAAAAACTAAGACTATATTCAAAAAGAGACAGTCAGCCACTGCATTTTTTTTTTCCAAAGAAGTGTACAACTACCTGCTTAGTGTTCACACTAGTTCTGCTACATCAAGTGTTAATGAGATCGCTGTACAAAGCTCAAGTATCAATTCACAAAGTACAGACAGGTGTCTCTGTTGTACCTCAGCATCTACTAGAAGTGCACTAAGAAATTCAAATGTATTTTAGGGAAGGCTAGTATTTAAGACTGATTGCTGTAAACAGTTATTTAAATGGTAGCAGCAACTGTTTATTCCTTCATCAGTTTTCAGACAAGGAGATTTAGAGTGGGTGTCTAAAACACACCTTTACTGCAGTTAAGGACTGCTTTATTGGAGAAAATAACAGTAATATTTCAGAGTCTTCCTCTCCTTCCAAATTACTGCACTGAAATCATTGACAGTAGCAGCCAGCTAGAAGTGCAGTAGAGTTTTTGGCAGTTAAACTACATAAACAACTTCTATGACACACAGAATCCCCTCAACACATCCTAATCTGGGTTTGGGATGCATCCCCCCAGCCCAAGCTTGGGGCTGAGGTCCCCATACACCCTGGACCAGGAGCTGGTGTGAAAAGATAGTGTGCAGGGATCCAGCTGTGTCCTGAGACCTGGAAGAAGTAGGGAGCCAGACCCACAATGTGCTCAGTCTTGCCCAACAAGATCACAGATGAACACCTGCTTGGCAAGCAGCAGCACAACACCAGTTTGCCATTTCAGACAATGGCAAGCTGGGGTTGTGACCTTCTTCAGATGTCCAGTTCTCTTTAGGGTCCTCTGCAGGAACTTCGGTTCCCTCTTCCTTCAGGTGTCTCCAGAGGTGGTGACAGGACACATGGCAATGCTCTGAACACAGCAGGTGGACCCATCCCCTTCTTGAGGGCCCATACACGACATTCTTGGGATACCAGAGCTGCACAACACCTGAAGAGTCCGCCCAGGCAGCAGACACAAAGGCTCGTCACAACTCAGAGCCTAAGAAGGGAAAACATACCTGCCACGCAGGCATCAGAGCAGTCGTAAGAAAAAAACAAGAAGTCATTTCAGGTCTTTCCTTTTACTCAAGAACAAATTCACTGTGAAAAAAAAAACAGTTTTGGAGCACAACACTGTAAGTAGCTTGTTGAGGAGACGAAACAGAGCATGAATGGCGCTTTTCAGAGCTCACAGCTCCAAGCAAAGCACATTGCAGTAAAACAGCCTGTTTTCTGCCAAGACAGTGACATCTGGCAACACGAAAGTCAATATTTAAATCAGGCTCCATTCCCACCCCATGCCTAGGCTGGTACTACTTCTGATGCTGCTCATCCCTGAACGCACGTCAGCTGCTCAGCAAAGCCTCTTCAGGGACTGCCTGGCGCAGATTTTTTTGGTGCTATGGAAACAGCCTGCACAGAGGCGTGTGATCTGCTCACGCACACCAAGGCCTGTCTGCGTGCAGGCACAGAACTAACCTTTGCCAGCAGCAATCAAAGCACACCGAGCGGTCAGCAGGTTAAAAACAGTGATTGATCTGGGAGCTTTCTGCTCTGCCTTCAGCCTGCTTCTCAAGACTCCTCAGACTTCGGCAAAACACTTTTGAGATGTGCTGAAGGCATTTCTCTTCTGCAGAACAATACAGACACTAGGCAGAAAGGTGCACTCCAGCCAGTGTGAGCTGTGCCCATTTCATAACCCCGACCCTTCTTTTCAGTAGGAAGTAATGGTCCCCACTTAAAAGACAGCTTCTTTAAAGATGCTTATAGGAAATCCTTGCACAGCTGCATTCCCAGGAAGCTGTGTGAGGAAAAGCAAGGGACACATGAGGACTCTGATGTGCTCTGCAGAGACCACAGGGTATCAGAAGATGCAAGTTCAATGAAATGGCCATCTTCAAAGGCAGCCCATCCTGGTAGCAGCTGCAAATGTCCACTACTATATGTTATTCCCAGGGACAGGATTGCTGTAGAACACTGCAATGAACATCAGACAGAGATGACTCAAGTGGAAGCATAATGGGAGTTTCTTTCAAATTTTGCTATCCTGATCAAATTAAGACTTTCTAATGTCATGATGTGATACACATTTAGGCAGAGAACAGACAGAGAGATGAGTAGGATTGCTTCTTGCTCATCTTGGGACCCTTGATAGTAGTTTAAAGTACTTTAGGCAAAAAGTAAACAACGCAAAACAGACACAAGCAACATTCCCAGTGCTACACAGCTTTGCCAGGCTAAAGAGCAGTTAAGAAACATTACTTACACAGATTTGTTTTCCACCTTTTTGAGGTTTTTCTCATGAACCAACATCACTGCCAAGCATAGGTTCTAATCCTAGCGAAGCGCAGGAGGAGCACCTGTCTGAAGACACCAACTCCAGCCCAGGTTGCCTCCCTTGGCACATCTTTTCATCTCTGTCCAAGGGTTAGGGGGTTCTGATGAAGCGCCACGTCCCTCTAGCTGCTAGACAAGGGAAAACAAAACAGGAAAAACACCTGCTGGTGTGCCTCTGCTTGCCTCACCCAGCACCCCCAGCAAGCTGCAGCTGCTCCCCAGCCTCTTTGTTACTCCACAGAACAGCACTGCCATTGCTAGTGACAGGACATAAGCTTTGAGCCAAGCTCGCAAGGCCCCAGGACTACAGACTTGTCAGGCTTGCTCTGTCTCAACCCTTCTTAATTTGCCTGCAGCTTTGTTTTACTTGGTGTGTCCAGAGTAGAGAGATGGGATGTGAGAATACAGGCATGGTACAAGTAAGAGGGCACAGGGCTGACAATGGAGATCCCATAGCTATAAGAAAGTCATCAGTGGAGATGTGCAGCTGGACAAAACTATTTTAGAGATAACAGAGAGCAAAAGAATAATATCTAACATATATAAAAGGCATTTTATGTAATAGATTTGAATGTAACAGAGCTTGCAAAGCCATGAAATAAACAGCAGATGCATAAAAAGGAAACATAACAGAAGGATTCTAGTGGATCCTACAGTGAGGAAGAAACACCAACATCCTCCCAGAAAAGGAGTCACAACATGACAACTTGCTTTAATACCCCTGCCGCCACCAAAATGATACTAACAGCCTCAGAAGCCAGGGGAAGAATAAGTAAGACACCAAGAAAAAGGTGTAGAAACTAAGTTTGTATGTTACCTTTATTATTACTAAGACTTCATCTGCAAATTAGTCTTTTTCTAAACTAATTCTTGAATTAGATAGTTAGCATTTCAATTACACTAACAATAAGCACGTTTTCTTTCCATATACTCACACAAAGTGTGCTTCCTCTTTATCTACAAAGTTTTCAAGTACAGCACACATTTGTTGTTCTTCTGGGAGACTACAAGCAGGAGGGGGGCAGTTCAGAAGCGTGTCACTCCAAACCACATGTAGCACAGCACATTCCTATAGACCTCAGTTCTGCAGAAAAGGGAGCATTCCAGGCTTGGCCAAGGCAGCATTTGCTGGGCCACTCCACTGTCAGTGAGCATCCAAGGACACTTATTGCTCTGCTCCTACACTCTGGGATAGAGCAGTCAGCTTGCAAAACAGGAAAGCTGCCTCTTTCAGGGACAGCATTCACACCACAACAGTAGTGCTGGTTTCTCTCATCGATCCACCCCTTTCTGCTCAGGAGCAAATAACAGCACAAGGAGCATTTTCCCACACACCAGCATTTGCTGGTAGCCAGTGCTGTGCTGTGGTGCTCCCCCCACCCCACCCAGGGACTCATGCAGCTGATTGCCACTGCTTGTACTTGCACTAGCAGAAAATCCACACAGCCATCTAGACCTCTGCCAGAAATAAGTGTTTTCATAGCAGGGCAAGGATACTCCAGACCAGTTAGCCTGGCTTATGGTGTCAACCTGCCAAATGGCCACAGCCAACACACAGCTACATATTCTTTCGCTTCTGCTCTCTTAAACAGAGCAGAGGAGGAGGAAGAAGACAAGTAAGAAGACATGGCAGGAACGACACTGAACATTCAGGAGTGATCCAGATTAGAAAGTTCTGGGTAGCTGGTCTGTTACTACAGCCCTTTTCAAAAGAGAAGGCTTTCAGTAGAAAGCCTGTTCTCCAATACAAGGTTCCCAATCACTCTGGCTAACACACCCAAATATGAGCAATTCTGAAGACAGTCACCACCTTTAACAGGAGAGAAAGCTGTCCCTCTGGACACTTGAATTGAAGCTGACACAGAGTGACAGTGTTGGCTGAACAAGAGCATTTCAATTTAGTCCTTAATCTCACTTAATGCTTGCTTTCCCTTTCAGTCACCCTTTGTTAGACGTTTTTCTGCTTACTCACTGCAGGATATTAAAAGAACAAGGGTAAACACCTCCCTTCCTCCATAGAGCAAATCTCAAATCAGAAGTGTCCACGTTACAAAGACTCCAGTGGAGGCAACAGCGGGGTCATCATCCTCATACCTGGGGCTGAGCATCTCATAAAAGCACAAAATCCCACACGCACCAGGTGTCTGCTGCATAGGGCTCAGCAAACGACACTGTTGCTCTCCCCTATTAAATTAAGAAGGGAGGAGTTTGGGTTATTTTCTTTTGAAAATTGGTCAAGAAAACACTGGCTTTCAAGAGGACTCCCAGCACTGTATCTGCTGCCATGGAAACATGACTTTTTGAAGAGATATAGCACATATCCTCCCTTACCTGCAGCAATGTCCAGCACTCTCAGGAATCAGCAATCCACAAAGAGCTCACTGATTTTACATGGCAAATCTAGTCCCTTGTCTTCCTGCAAGACTTCTCTGTATTGGCTGAGGAACACCCTGCCAATAAAAACTGCCAGGACCTCTTCCTGTTAAAGGAGCAAACAGTTGTGAAGAAAGAGGACAAAGCCTTCTCAGACTTTACAGCACTCAGGGCAGCCAAAGCAGCTTTTGGGGTGTCCTCACCCAGAAGGCTCAGTGCATGGCAGAAAGCACAGGCTCCAGCTCCAACATCCATTTCCTTCATCACCCAGCTCCTCCTGGGACTATACTGACAGCTGGCTCATAAAGCAGAGGTTATTAGTCAAAGGCTGCTGTATTGAGCAGGGGGAAAAAAAATGTACATACAAGATAGACAGGAGCATGAATAGAGATATGAATGAGATAAAAATAAACAGAGATAACATTCCCAAGGTAGAGTAGTGCAGTTTGTGGTTACTGACAGCCCCTGCAGATGGAAGGGGCTGTGCTCTGCAGCCTCCAGGCACAGCTCACAGCAGCTTAATAGCATTCGTGCCCAGGCCAGGAGAGGTGTTAACATATGGCAGCTAACTTTCAGCCATGAAAACCAGCTGTTCCCACTTTACCCACAAAGCATCCAGATCAAGCAGAGCAAGGCACAAGACCAGCACATTCTTAAACCAATGCCAAGGTGCAGTGCTTTATTTCAGGCCAGCAACATCAGCCTGAGCCTCCAAGGACTCCTATTGCTTTGGTGGGCATTTGCAGTGGGAGAAAGGGGAACCCATGGGCTGCCTCAAAGTGTGGGAAACTGGAACAAAAAGGAATTGCATCAGTTTCATGTCGGATTTTAACAGCCTCGAGCAGTTACAGCTTGGCCTCATTGGAGGATCAAAGGACATAGATCTTTAGCTAAGCTTTCCCTGCACCAAAAGGTCTGAGAGCAGACGTTACTTTGGCTGAGTGAAGGACTGTACTGACTGCTTGTGACAGCATTTGTTTTAGGGAACAGGGAAAAAGATCCACACATGCCACAAGCAACAGATTCTTTCCACAGTTGGACCACTGGGCTGGCCCCCTCCTCCATATCCTACTGAAGTGGGTGTGAGCAAGAATGAAGAGTTCAAGTAACCCTTCAATGCTCAAGCACTGCAGAAGGGCAGAACAGCTGACACTGCTCCAGCCTCCAGCTGCCCACCCAACAGTTGTGCTCCAGCGTCCCTCCAACACTGTGCACTGATGCCCTGCATTTCCATACCTCATTCATGCACTGTCTGAGAGAGAAGGGCAACAACACCATCAAATAACTCACATAATGTCACCCCATCAAGTCAGGACCCTCTGCCCGAATCAGAACAAGATTTTCCCCACCACTACAGTTTTTCATCCAAAAGAAATGAAAGCATGCTGCTGTTCAAGGGACCTACTCATTTAAGTCTTCTGATATTTCTGTTATCTTGAAGTCACTGTTACAGACACTCAGCTCAGTGAAATCATTCTTCCTTTGCAGTTCCCACAATAGCTGTCCCCTTGTATTTACTTACAAGTGTTTGATTTCACAATTGCACATAAAGTGGGAAAAAAAAAATCATACCAACAGTACTGCAAGTACCTAGTGATAAGAAAACAAATAAAGCAGTAGGAAAAGGTGCAGCTTTGTCCAGTGGGACAATGGGGGAAATGTTGTCCTACTGCCAGCAACAAGTTCTTTCTGCACAAAAAATAACATTAAAGTCCATTCTGTCAGCCCCAAAAGTGCAAGCCAAGGCTCTAGGAAAAGAAAGGGTTACATAGTCTCTCAAGAAATCACATGTAGTGTTTTGGGACTCCTTTTAAGTACCACAAAAGCCTGAAGATTTTGAAAGACACTAGGTTACATAAACAAAGTGTTGCTGAAGCATAAGAGGAAGCCCTGAACACAACACTGGCGATGGATCATTACTAGATAACTGCTGTGGTGCATGTGTTCATGAGACTGCTCAGTGGCACAATCTCCATATTCAGAACACTGCTTCCACTGTAGGGGCAGCTTCATCCTTATTTTTCCACTGGTAAACTGTACCAGCACTAACAGTAACAGTGGCAAGGCAGAGAGAGACTCTTTTTGCAAGCATAATCAGGTGTGGTTGTGGTTTGATTTTTTTTGGGGGGAGGGAGTAGGGACAGCAGCATCTTTGTGAAAGCACAACTGCAGTTATTAATCTATTCAGCAACTAAGTCCATACAGTGAATCAGATTTTTGTTCATGACAAGTCAAAGCAAAGCAACAGAACAAGGGACTCCTCATCTCAGGATAATATTATATCCATTTGGCTTGAGCCGACACTACTGCTTTGGTGCCTGTAATCATAGAGCAAGAGGCTCTGAGTGCTTGGAGCCCTATTTCCAGAGCTGTTAGAGTGCACTGAGAATCATATGGAGCCACAGAGCCAGTCCAAATATCCCTCTGCTTAAAACAAAGACATTTCAAGTGAAAAGTTATTCAGTGGTTCTGATGCTGCTGGTGGTAGGCTAGGAACAACTTTTTAAGGACTGCTCCCAAACCTGACTGCTCAAGAGAGAGGAGAGACTTAAGCACATTCTACACCTGGAGCACCTTGTCTAGTTTGGCTGCAGTCTTAACCATAATCTAGATTTTCTTCCTACCTCCTAACTTCAGTTATCTGAGAAAGCTGTCACCATAACAACAAAATGTGCAACCTCTGACTCGCAATTTTAAACAACTTAATTTCTGAGTAGACGAGGCAATCCAGGATGTTTAAACCATCCCCAGAGACAGGACCTGGCAGCATGGACTTTAACCACATACGTTGGCTTTAGTGAGTAATAATATTGTACCACGAAGCAGAGTTTCCAATGCAAGCACTCCAATTTGCCAAGGAAGGTGGTCTCTGAAGTCTAATTGGCAGGGTATTAGAAGCCATTAATTAACTGGCACAAGTATGTTGACTGTTCTAGATTTCCCACTGTACCTGCAGATCTCCACCTCACCATGACGAGAAAACAGCATAATTACTCCAAAAAGAAGGCAGAGGAAGAAGGTGTTGCACCATGTTTTCTCTGTAACAGTTCCTTACGTCACACTAGGTACACTATTCTGATAAACATCCTGGGGTGCAATACCCTCTTTGTATGCAGCCATTTATAACACAAATGAGTACAATAGGAAAACAAACCTCTAATAAGTGTCACAACTGTCACTGAAGTTTTCAAAAGATCGGGTTATTTTACTCTCCTTTTCCATCAGATGTTGTTCAAGACCCTGCAGTTTCAATAAGGACTTTTGTTTTTTTATAGAAGAGTCTCAAGAACTTTGGGACAAATACTAAAATCAGTTTTAATGCTCCTGCATGTGGAATTAAAATTCTGATCGGACTGACAGTTGCGCTATTTTCTGGCCCAATACTGTTTGTTATAACCCAAGAATAGGGTTTGGGGGTTGTTTTATTTCCTTTTTTTTCCCCCTCTTTTTTTTTTTTTTTTTTAATTTAATAGACACAGGACCTCCCTGAGGAGATTCAGCCCTGCATCAGATTATCTTCTGGTCAGGCAAAGATACTTCGACCTTTTCTCTAGGTACAGAGAAACTCAGAAGTCATTGTTAATTGTACAAGTATACTACACATGCCTCAAAACACTTCACTGGGAGCAAATCACGGCTGGTGCCTGGACCACCTCACCTGGCAGAGCACAGAGCTCGACTGTGGCAGTCAGGGGTACATTCCCAGAAGCTGGTGCACCTCCAACTCCCCAGCCGCCACAAGCGCATGCTTCCTGCCATCCCGAGCATGCCAAGCAGGAAAACCCTGAATGAAATCAGCCCAAGGGCACAGACACTGAGCCTGGCCAAGCAGCCCTTCCAGCTTACTGCAGGTAACTTAGTGACCCCAGCCTGCTCTATCTCGTCTAGTGGAAAGCAGCTGGCGTGCAGTTCGGTACCACACCATATGAAAGGCTCCAACTGATCCATGAATGGGTTGGATAAATGTAATACACCTCTGTGGGATAAGCTTATATAGCAAGAGAACGTGCTTTGCCTGAATTCGGGTCAGTTTTCATTAGGGCACCGACTACTCTCTTGGGCGAGCAGTCCCAAGGTTTTTGGGTTTCAATAAACCATGAAGTTTTAGGAAGAGTGTTACAACTAGAGCAGCTAGGACAACAGTCTTGTCAGGCAAAATGCACACCAGTGAAGCACGAGAGAGCCACAGAGGCGCCAGCCCTGCTGCCGCTCAGAGGCCGAGGGGCAGCTGCCCAAACGGAACTGCCAGCTGCGGAGGCCCCCGGGCTGGAGAGAATTAGGAGGGAACAAACCCTGCGAACGGCGCTGGTCAATCAAAAGTTGCACACTCGTAAAATGGAAGAGCTTTACTTTTTCTGCAGGGTGCAAGCAGAAAAGTTTATTCTGCCAGCGAAGCGCTGAGGGAAGGCCAGGATGCGCTGCCCGTGCATCCGCGGCTGGGGGGGGCCGGCAGCCGCCCCGTGCTCCGCCGCCCGGCCCCGGTTCCGCATTTCCCCGGCCGACGGCCGGCGCAGCCTTGCCCAGCCGGGGAGAGCCCCTTCCGCACCGCCCCGGGCTCCGGCGCTGCCCGGCCCGGCAGGGCAAGGCTAGGCTGGGCAGGGCAGGTCCGGGCCGAGCAGCGAAGGGCTGCGAGAACCACCGCTGTCCCCGCCGCGCCAGCGCCAGCACCGCTACCCGCCCGGAGCGCAGCGGCAGCGCCCACCCCCCGCCCTACCTTGGTCCCTCGGGGGCTCCATGGCGGCCCCGCGCCCGTCCCGGTGCCCGGCTCGGCTCGGCTCGGCTCGGCTCGGCTCGGCTCGGCCGGACGCCCG
>VZRF01015562.1:271464-361920 GCA_013396875.1 Vireo altiloquus
CCGTGTCCCGCCCCGCTCAGGTGCGCGGCCCCGAGCCCTTCCCCGGCCGTGTCCCGCCCCGCTCAGGTGAGCGGCCCCGAGCCCTTTCCCGGCCGTGTCCCGGCTCCAGGCTCTGCCTGGCTCTGCAGTGCTGCTGCACCTCGGAGCTGCGTGCCCCGGGCCGGCGCTGCCGCTTGTGCTGGCTGACACCGCGTGGCACCGGCGCGGTGCGGAGTCGCACGAACGACCTGCTGCCCGCAGCTGGTGGGACGGGCAGGAGGAAGCTACCGCCGAAGAGATCCAGTTAACAGAATCCGTTAGGTTGGAAAAGACCTCCGAGGCCATCGAGTCCAACCCATGCACAAACACCAGCTTGTCAACTAGACCATGGCACTAAGTGACAAATCCCGTCGTTCCTTAAACTCCTCCAGGGATGGTGACTCCACCAACTCCCTGGGCAGCCCATTCCCGTATCTAACCACCCTCTCGGTGAAAAAGTTCTTCCTAATGTCCACCCTAAACCACCCACAGTTTAAGTTTTTGTTCTCTTGTCCTGTTGCTGGTTGCCTGGGGCAATATCTCCACCCGGCTACAACCTCCTTTCAGGTAGTTGCGGAGAAGTGATCAGATCACCCCCGGAGCCTCCCTTTCTCCAGGCTAAACCACCCCAGCTTCCTCAGCCACTCCTCACAAGACTCGTGCTCCAGACCTTTCACCTGTTTTATCCTTCTCTGGACATGCTCCAGCACATTTGTGCTGCTGTGGAATCTTCCTTCTGTTTGTATATCAAAATATACCCACCTAGACAAATTGTACTGCATTTCGGGAGTTAAACTGTGGCTTTTTTTTCGTTTGAGAGGTTGTCCTGCAAGCAACTCACCAGCATTTCCACCAGGCAAGCTGATGGTCATGCCTGCCTTAAAGAGACTTCAGCAGCTGAAAAGAAAACCAACTGTCCTAGCTGCAATACTAGCTGCAATCACAGATCTTTCTATTAAAATATCATTAAGTGCAGAGAAGTTTTTATTATGCGCTTTGACCAGCAGGCTGCCTTATCGAGAATATTAAGCTACCAAATAGATCCTTTGCTTCACCCTTTTCAAATCCCTGGCCTTGACATCTATGGATTTGATTGTTTGAAAAGATCAATGTTTGTGCAGAATGAGCGAAAGGCCTCCATGGCAGGGCTGTGTGAATAGCCAAATTGTCCCCAGCGTTCAGCATGCATGGTCACATGCTAAAGCAGAGCACAATAGAGAGTCATGAGGTGCCAACTCAGGATGTCCTTGCTTTGCAGCAAGCAAATCCAGGTAGTTTTCAATCTACAAGGCAGCTGAGGAATGTGAGGTTTTGCTAGGCTAAAGGGAAGTGAGTTTATAGGATATGCGCAGTTGCAGCAGGAGGTTATTAGAGTGGTATCATAAAAATAGGAAGTCAATCAATATATCCCTCTATGTTTATATTTGTTCACCAATTTATGACTCTCAACACAAATTCATCCCACATATCTCAGATATGTTTTATGACTGTTTAAAAAAAAAATAGATGTTTGAGAGGGTACATCTGCTTTTATTTTTCAAAAAAATAGATTTCTTTTCCCCACAGTGCTCCACTTGAAGTCCCAAGTTTTCCCACTGACCAGCTGATGTATGATCCATTATCTGTAATCACAGTGGAAAAATATCAGTAGCAATAAAATTTGCCCTCCTTTGCAGGTACTTTTCACTAGCAGCAACCCTGGCGGCTCTGCAATGCCTGTCAAGAACCAATTTGCAGGGCAGTGAAGCTGTCAGCATCTCACCGCCTCTTGTAGAGGAAGGGATATTTCACTAGCACATCCAAAAAAGTGAGAGCTAGCCATCAGGCAAGGACTGCTATCTGGACAGCTGATTCAGTACCCTCTGCTGGCGACACTCCCACCAGCCCAGTCCCTGAGTCTGAGCAGAGTGGAGCGCTGCTGATTCACTCACCACCCACCCAGCTGGGGAATGCCCTGCTCAGTGCAAGTGCAGCCTCAATGCACAGTCTCGCTCCCAGTTGGCTGAACTCAGTGCAGTGTCTAAGCTTAGAAATCCCCCCTTTCCCAGTCCTGCTAGGACACCCTGCTGTTCAATTTCCCTAGCAGCTGTGGTCCTCTCAAAGTAGCAATGGGCCTACATGTGATATCAGATCCCAACCAGGTCCCCAGCTGTCCTGCCCAGAAAAAATTTAGATGTAAGAGAGACACTCAAAACCCACCATTTCCAAATACAATTATTTATTGCCTTTTCACACATTGCCCTGCTTAGCAAGGAGATGGAACTGTTGCAACAAACATCTGTTACTCAAACCAAAGCCTGTTAAAAGTTGTGTGAATGTTGCCTATGGGCTCCAATTATAATCACAGAACATAAGCACATGAACTGAGATGAAAAGACTGAATCTGTCCTGAAGGTCCCACTGTGTCTATGAAAAAGGACAGAAGTGTAGGATAATGGGACTAGGGGTGTACTCTGATCTGTTATAAAAATAAAAACAAACATGTACATGTATAGCAGCCTGGTCTAGTGGAAAGTATCCTTGTCCATGGCAGAGAGGTCAGAGCTAAATGATCTTTAAGGTCCCTTCCATCCCAAGCCGTTCTGTGATTCTATAGTGATTCTGTGATTCTATAGGTAAGCCTATTAGAATTTTGAACCACCTAAACACAGGACTTGAAAATACTTTGTCCTGAGTGGTACTGGGCCTGTCCTGTGCAAGGGTTGTTTATTGCTAGGGAATATAAGTGGAATGGCTGTGTGTCATATTTCATTTCCCACTCACGATCCTGGAGCCTTCTCAGTGCTCTGCCGTACTGATAGGCTTGGTCTCCCACTGTGGACTCAGAGCCCAGCTTTAAAATACATTCCCCCTAGATCAGCTGTTTATTGAAAATAACTGCCAAGGCAGTCAGAAGTGAATGTAGGCCAAGGTTTCAAAGAATTAATACTGCCAAGGTCATTGAAGAATATACACTTAAGAGGACTAATTTATTTACTTTTTTTTTTCAAAATGCAGCAGAAGAGCACTGTTGGCTTGGCTTCTTTCAAAGCCTAGAATTATTTTATTAAGCTAAACCTCAGTTCAATTAGCTCTTCTAGGCAGAGAATTAAATTCTTAGCTCCCATAAACCTGTCCCAGGCTCAGGGGGAAGCACTCTGCCATGGGTTAGGATCTGGTTCAGAAATGGAAATGGTTCCAGTGCATATAAAAGAGCTTCACAAAAGAGTGTGACATTCAGTTTTAGTAAGAGAAGAGCCTTGTTGCTCAGTTGTGTTCTTCTAAGCACATTTATAAATATTAAGTGTGATGTAGCTAAGCACAGAGAGGTTTTTTTCCTCCCCACACCACAGCCCTCAGGGCAGAGTGGAATGCACACCATTCTCTGGCTCACCTCTGACCCCCTTCCTCATAACCTCTGGCTTGGGCACTCTCTTGCAAAGTAAAAATTCAGAACTGCTTTAGCAGAGGACACATACATGTTCTGAACCTCCAGTATAACAGGTAAATAAAAACTGTCATGAACCTATATTTACCATATTCCATACATTCCATTTACCATATAGGTGAATATCACTGGGATATTAGTGGGAGGAAAACGGACAAGCAAGCACACTCTCTCCCTCTACATTATTGCCTGATGCACCAAGCATAACCCTGAAAGGATACATGTACTGTATCAAAGTCCTGGCAGCCAAAGAGGTACATACATTGGATCAGAAATGGTATGCAATATGTCCCACC
This sequence comes from Vireo altiloquus, assembly GCA_013396875.1. Lineage (NCBI taxonomy): Eukaryota > Metazoa > Chordata > Aves > Passeriformes > Vireonidae > Vireo > Vireo altiloquus. The sequence continues at coordinate 275,206 of VZRF01015562.1, forward strand.
TGAGGAAGCATTAAAAGTTCCTAAAATCAGATCTGCCTGATGCCAAATTAACTGTACTATTAAAAAGAGACACTGAACATGTAAGAGACTTTTTAGGCTGGCATCAGCTGGCTCATGAGTCACAGAGTTTATAGTTTTGACTGATGTATTTCTTGCTAAAACTCTTGTGGAAAATAAATCCTTCATACCTCTTAGTGTCTATAGGTCAAGATCATACCTAGGTACTCACTGGGGTAGATAAGCAAATCCCTAGTGATCCCATAGGCTCCCACCTTATCACAAGCAAAGTGCAGCATGTTGCTGAAAATATCTGTGGATGCCTTTTCACCTCTTTAAATGCCTGAGTGTCTCCAAGTCCAAGGCCACTTTTGAAACCAGTCCTGAATTGGTTAAATGCTGAGCACCCTCCAGTTCTAAACATTTGAGTGAGAACACATTGAGGCCAAGGCTGTTGGAGATGCCTCCAAAAGAGCTTGGAGGTCTTCAGCTGAGTAGACCACCATGAGAGAAGCCTCCATGAGCATTGCACAGTGGTCAGCTAGTTGTGAGACTGTTATTTGTCCTGGGCTAAATCCCAAAATCCTTACAGGAACTAAACCTTCCATCAAAGGACAAAGTTTCAACTGCCTACGTGAGCTTGCTTCCTGTAACTAGTCTGAGTGGGTGCATGCAAAAGACTCTTAGCTGGGAGCTTATGCCTCCCACCTATAGCAGCTTTTGACACCCACTGTGTGCAGCTGCTAGTAAATGTGGATAAAAGGACTTGGGGTGGGACATAAAATTTTAAATAAATAAATAATTCAAATCCCATGTTAAATCTGCTATAGAGGCACTAGAGGGAGGGCTAGAGCGCCTCATGAGTTTGGAATTTGCCTGTCTCTTGCTTATCTCATTATTTCCCAATGAAGGAAGAGTACCTATGTACTTACTTTAATTAAGTCCACAAATCTCCTAACACATCTTTCTTTGCATGAGATACAAGAAATTGAGCATAGATGTGCACGCAGATGCACAAATGCTGTAAATGTATATCTAGGAGTACCTTGTATTTCTCTTTCTCCCCTCTCCCCACCCCTGCTACTTTCACTTATGAGCAGAAGAAATGTTTCTAACTTCTCATTACCTATTTACTTTGTACCACAACTATCTTTGATAACATTTGCTCAGTTATAGATCCAGAAATGATAAAGTGTTCTCAAGCCTTCTAGCTGTTTCCAGTTATGACATAAATATACTGATTAGGGAGTGTCGCTGTTGAGTTTGGGGATGGCAAAAAATGGCGACATAAACTTCAGATGAAAAAGCCCTTTATTAAGAAAATTTTGCCCCCTATATATCCAGGGTCACTAGAGCAGGGCACAGTTATTGGTTCTTGGGTGAACACCTCTTTAGCATCATTGGTTAGTAACAACAACGTTTAAAAATAACAAGTTGGAATAACAAGATGTAAAAACACCACCTGCAGAATATAGTTTACAAAAACACATAAAAACACCACCTGCAGAATATAGTTTACAAAAACACATAAGATGGTTTACATAAACTTCTCCTGGTTCTCAGCTCCGTTTCTGAGAAAGCAACTTCTCACAAACAGGGCCAAGAGCTGGAAAATTTCTCTCAGATCAAATTTGTCAGTGTCCACAGGAGAGCACAGTCTTTTCTTTTTACCACGCATCATCATCTGCAGCAAGCTTTATTGCTGTAGTAAATATACTGTAGATAAGGCTTTAGCTAAACTAAATCCATGTCAATTAACTGCTGCTAATTAGTTAGTCACAATTATTCTATTTCAGAAAATAGATAAAATGGAACATTTTCACATTCTGAAATTTATACTGGGAATAAAATGAGGTCATGTCTTCAGTAACTCATTACTAAGTTATTTTTAAGGCTGCAGTGCTGTACAGTTACTACATGGTAATTAAGAATCAGAGGATCTAGATTTAAATTGTAGTTAACTTTCAGTATGCTCTTGTGAGATGACTCTGTACTACCAGGTCCACTTTATTACTGGTAAACCAAAACACAAGTATTATTTATTATTTTTAGAAGCAGACCAAAAAATAAAAAAAGCAGAACTGGGGCCAGAAGAAATACGTAGGAGTGCAATTACAAGGTTACAAGGGAGAAAAAAAAACAACGATCCAATTAACTAAAATTGCTGCAAATTGTTAATGTATTTTACAGGCAGAGGAAGACTAATGGGAAAGCCTGCTCACTTGCATAACAGAAGCTGTAGGACTCCAGCCTTTTAAGGCATATTTTCCTTACCCATTTAACAAACAAGAAATCAAGGCTCATATTTCCTCGATAATGTAGCATCTAGCCTCTTGAAGAGACATAATCTGTGTTTCAGGCTTCTAAGTATATAGCTGTTTTCCTTGACAAGGCATTCCACTGAGCTAGACAATGTAAAGGAAAATAAGAGCAACAAATTAGGCTATAAACATTGAGATTAAACTTTCATTCATCTCATTAATATTTTACTAGTAACACTGTCTACTCCCTGCTGCCATTATTGGAGTGAGTAGGCAGTTCCATCACAGTCTCACTTAGAAATTATTCCAACAAGAGATACACAAATCAGGTATAACTCATGTAAGTTAGTTTTTCCTCCAGACTGTTGTAAAGCCAACTGTGCTACGTCTTAACATAGTTTCTATCTGATCTTATAAAGCTCACTTTGAATCTCCTTGCAAAAATCATGCCTTGACATTTCCCCAAAGAAGACAGATCATACTTTCAATTTCAGCCACAACAAAACCGATAAAGCAAGCCTCCTCCCTTCTTTTCCCACAACATATCTATTTGTTTAAAAGCAGCACAGAGTTTATCAGTGAGCCTAAACCTCCACCAGCACTTTTCAAAAATAGGGCAGCCACTTCTCTGCCCATCAGCAGCAAGGAGGCACAGATGTGGTTCTGTGAAGTCAGACACGAGTCCCCAGCCCAAGTGGGTTTCAGTTTTAGTTTTTTCCCTTAGAAGAGAAAATTACTGCACTTGTTTCATTTGCAACAGCCTGTAGGTTTTGTGTCTGAATTATACATTGCTGCATGTGCTAAATGCAGGCATGAGGGCATTCTGGATTGTGCATGCATTCGCTGAGGTTTGTGCATGGAGGCTGCAATAAAGCCTCACCACTGGCTGATTGCAAGCAGGGCATGTGCAGTTATCTGACCACTAACCTAAAGGAGAATTTATGTCTCTTAAAGCAGTACCCTACCTTCCTACAGCACTAGCTAACCTGCATATAGATGTCTACACTTTCATTCCAAATTTACATTTCTCAGCTCCTTGACCTCAGGTTGTGCTCAGTTCATGCTTTGAGAGTTTCAGTATCAGTCCAAACTCAAACAGCAGCAGCTCTCCAGATCAATATATAAATGTGAACTGGGTGAGAAGCTGTGAAACTCCTGTGCCTGAGAAATTTCCCCTACTTTCCCAAAATTGTAATTTTTCATTATGCATTCTTCATTCCCATTACTTCACTAAATAAATAGTCTGAGTTTCTGATATGAATCCGACTAATAGCTAGACTTGGTTTCAGTACAGATTCTGCTTCCTCCATGGTAGCAGAGGCTGTTGACTGTTCCTAGTGTGCACTTGGCAAGATGGCTTTCCTTTGTGACTGTGGGAGAAAGTCATTCCAGACACGTCGATTTACCTATGCCACTGCAGGCAGGACCCCACAATGCAACCCAGAATTTTGGTCGTGCTTTGTGCTTTTAAATTTAAAAGCCCTGTGCTTTTAAATCTCTTCCAGGTGGGTCCATTGAGCTCCTGGCTGGAAGCAGGGATGTGCCACACTTAATGACACTCACTTTGCACTGCAGTACGGGGTGCTGCAAGGGCAAACTCCTAATCCATTCTGTAAAGCCCTGGGAGAATGTGAAACACAAGAGGAAGTTTCAGAAAACAGCTGATTGCCTGTTCTTTTTTCTTCTGCTGAAAGGATTTGTATGTACTCCCTTCTACTCAAAACCAGAAATCAATGCATGACAACCCCCCTACACTCAGAGAGATCTCTGGGTGCTGTACTTCAAAGGCATAAGAGAGTCTGTAAGTTCAAGAGCTGTAAGGCAGCCATGTCCTGCAATTCACAGGTTCGTGATAATTAATCATTTAATCGAGGTCTTTGGAGGAACTTTATGAGCAATATGTTGGTTTGCTGAAGCAAAGAAGCATGTGAAGGGTTTTGTTGCTCAGCCTGGAGCCAGACCCTGCTTTTCTGTGTGAAAAACTAGTATTTGTGGCTGTTGTCTCTGAACACTGAACTCTCAATTTTTATTTCTCTTGTGATTATGGTACATAAGAGTATCTTTGGTGTGCATGCAACTTAATGTATTATCTACTGCTGTCAACATAAAACAGTCTAGGACAGGGCCCATAGTTTCTTTTACAGCTCTTATATGGTTTATCCTTAGGGTTAATAAAGTAAATCACTATGTGGCTCTATGTCTCCAGCCAATTTCACTATTAAGAGAAAATACCACAGACAACACAGCTAATTCCCTTCTTCTGTGTACCAAGACACAGTCAGAGTCAACTCACTGGTGTGAAGTTTTCACTGTTCTCAAAACAGAAAATGAGAGGGGAGGATAACCTGTATCTTGAAGAGATTAAAGACATACAGCACATTCTTTTTCCTTATTGAGCAGAGCAGTAAAAAAGAGGTTTGTCTAATTGTGAAAAAGTAATTAACATTTGAAGATGTATCCTTCTGTGAGGAAGCTTGATTTTGTGCAGAGTATTTCTTTCAAACTAGAGTCTCCAAGTGCCTCGCAGTATTAAATATGTCAGCTGAAGAACTAAATAATAAATAAGGGCAGGGGAAGATAGAGCTTTTAGAATAGCTTCCTCTGTCTCTAAGTGGTCATTTCTTTCATTTTTAAAGAGAATGTACACTGCTTCTGCGCAGCTCTGCCCCCCCCCAAAAAAAAAACCCCAAACATAGCAGCAATCCTCTCATGAGCTGATGATAAGTACTCCACTTATTTACACGCTCCATTTCTCTGCACAAAAGTACACAGAATAAGAGAAGGTGTGGATGTTTAGGAAGTCAGTTTACCCATGGATGATTTCTTTGGCTTTTACTTGCCTTAACTGCGTGACTCTTCCAGAGATCCATTTCTGTAGCAGCTGCCACCTTGCTGCCATTTTGCTGTCTCACTGTCCTTGGACAATATTTGGGAGGTGCATGTAATTATTTCTCAAGCCAGGTAAAATGCCAGCACCCTCCTTGTGATGTTTCTGAGCTTCCCCCAGGGCACCTCCAGGCTGTGCAATGCATTTTTACAGGGGCTGTAGTTCAGCAGTCTGGTGTGCTGACAGTGAATTCCCTTCTTGCTTCTTCATGCACGGCTTGCAGCCTCCCAGCCTGCAAATCCTATGGATCCTTCACCCCTGTCAGAACAGGAGGGAAGGAGAGAACAGCAGAACAGAGAGCAAAAACAACCCTTAAGAGAGCAGCTGGAGGAAGACATTCCGGGGTGGCACTACCAGAGAGAACAAAAGACAAAGCTCCAACAGCCTTCCTTTCTCATAAAGATTCTTATATGGCTTGTCTTTATGCACCTTGTCTTTTCTTCTTTATAGTCAACAGAGCTATAAATAGTAAAAGGAATTGGCAAGAATGTGCCCTTTCACAGCCTTAAAGGACATGTGTGTTCTGGGCATATAAGCAGTAGTAAGTGGCCAAACTCCAGCTTCCTTATTGCCACTGTTGAAGACAAGATAAAGTCTCCAAAATCATGAAAATGGCTTTTAAAATGGCATTTGATATAATTCTGATTCTTTTGACTTTCTTTTCCCATCAAGAAGCTTGAGGGAGCTTCATGCCCTTAGACCCACCTTCCTGCCTTCTGGGCAGCTCTAATGACACAGATCCTGTGCTGTCCTCATCTAGATCATGGGCAAATGGAGTGAAAACAGCTTAGTTAATGCTACTTCATAATGAAAAGAGGAAAAATGGAGGTGAATGCCATACATAATCAAGAACTGGGAGACAGTGAGACTTGGAGAAAAAAACATCAAATATTATGCTTAGACAAGCTGCCAGACCAGCTCATCACAAATCTGATGTCATGTGCTCAGAACTCATTTTCCAAACCCATTAGTTACTATTTTTATATCACTCCTAAAAGCTTATTGCTATTATCTCTACTGGCAATGCCAAATTCAAATGCAAACATGTTGTGCAGGCCCAGTCAATCATGTTACATCTTTAGTTGTGATGCTGCAATAGAGACATATTTGTTTATTGTTATTAATTTTTATTTGTATTTATATATACTTACACAAAGCTTTAGAGCACAAAGCTCTTATGAGCAGCAGCTGAGGAGACTGAGGTTGTTTAGCTTGGAGAAAAGGAGACTCAGAAAGGATCTTATCACTCTCTACTCTCTCTGCCTGAAAGGAGGTGGTAGTGAGTGTCTTCTCCCAAGTAACAAGTGACAGGATGAGAGGAAGTGGCCTCAAGATGCACCAGGAGAGGTCTGGATTGGTTACTAGGAAAAAATTCTTCACTGAAAGGGTTATGAAGCATTGGAACAGGCAGCCAAGGAAAGTGACTGATTCATTATCCCTGGAGGTATTTAAAAGATGTGCACATGTGGCACTTGAGGACAGGGTTTAGTGGTGAACTTGATGATGTCTTTTCCAATCTAGGTGATACTGTGATCCTGTTCTATGCTGCTGTGGAGCTCTATTGCTGTCCATCACCTGGCTATGTAAGGGCAGGCAGGAGGACCTGCTGTGCCAATTGCTGTGCTACTACAGGCCAGCTCTGCAGTACCTAACTCTGGGATTTTCAGTAATGTAGCTGTACAGCGAGGAATTGAATTGCAGGTCGTCATCTAGCCATGGAGCAGCAGAAGTATAAAGTGCAGATGAGCCCTGCTCTTGCACAGTTACACATAACCAGATCCTGAACTAGTCAGAGTGTACCTCTACAGGACATGGCTTTAGTGGTGAGTCCAGTATGCAAAGAGGTGTCTTTGCTCATCATGAGGTGCACACTGCAATGGGAGACATCCGAATAATCTCCACAGAGTATATCACAAATTAGTTCAGAGCTGAGTTTATAACACAGATCAATCTGACAGCACTTACTCACACGGAAAATGGAGTGAAAATAGTGGTTCTAAATATTTGTTTAGATTTTGAGATACCCATCTGGAAGGTAACACCTCTCTCATACAGCTTGAGAATTCATGTGTCTTGTGCCCAGGAACCCAGGAGGGGTGAATTTGAGCTTCAGGGCCCCCATTCCCTGCTCTTATAACTGGTGTGGTGTCCTTACAGCAAAGGCAACAGGGGAAATAGGCCTTTTGCTTATATGACATTGCTTTGCTAGAACATCATGAGGATATTTACATGTGACATTGTGTGACAGCTGAATAATGCTTTTAATAAAAACATAACCAGTCAGTGTCTTCAGCCTGCTGACTCTGCTTTTCATAACACACTTTATCAATGTCAGGAAGCTGTCAAAAGCTATACATGGTGCTGAAGGAAAGTGCTAATGTCGTTCCTCGAGCCTCTGACCTACATAATGGGAAAATATTAACACAAGGTATTTCTTGTTCTAAAGGTGCAAGGGTTTTAACTTAAGTGTTTAGAAAATGTGATCAGATTTTTCAACCAGCATGAATCAGTATAGTTGATATTGACTTCAGCTTAGACAAGCTGATTTCTACTGAGGATGCAATATAAATATTGACACATCTGCTATTATTCATTGGAAATAATGAGCTGGGCAGAAACAGCTTCAGCATGTGGCCACATGAGGCAATTCAGTTTCACTTGGGTTTTGAATTGAAGGCAATATTAGAGGATGTGGTTAAATCATTCCCTGGAAAGCCTAAATATGAGTCAGGGTGCCATGAGGAGCACAATGCTGCTCCCTGGCAGCATGGCCAGCAAAGCTGAGCCCTCACCGACAAGGGGCCAGGATGCTGAGATGCCAGGGCAGGATCAGGTCCAGGGCAGCCACTGGCATCAGACACAGATGGGGGTCACCGAGCAAGTCTGTAGCAACAGGACACGTACAAGGGCAAGTCAGGATGCTGAGCTGGAGGAGCCCAGTCAGGGTCAGAACTGCAGCAACAGCAGCCAAGGCACAAGCATCACTGCAGAGCAGCAGCAGGGCAGCACAGGTGGGGCCAGGGGTAAAGCCTCAGCTGAAAGCAGCACCCAGGAGGCAGGAGGGCAGGCCTGTGCTTCTGTGTTTCTTCACAGCAGCCCTTATCAGTGGAGGCTGGTTGACCTTGGATACAGCCAGCTATGCTCCAGAAGGGGATTTGCCCAGGGTCCTGGCAAGGAGGTTCCATTTTTCCATCCCTGTTTAGAAATATAATTTTCTCCACTTTCCCCTACTCTCTTTGACAGATAGCAGTCAGAACTGCATCTCGTTAGTATCAATTAAAAATTTCACAAGTCTTCAGCAGGGGAATTGTCGAGTGACTTCACAAAAAAAGAAGAAAGCAAGTGTATTTTAATTTTAATAATACATCTGGGGGATTAGAAGACAGGTTTAGATAGAAGAAGAGATTTTTAACATATTGCTTGCTCTTTGCAGGGAGTATGAAAACCCAGGAGGGTTATTCCTGTAAATAAAGTAATCCATCTGAGGAACAGGTCCATCCTTGGTGAAAAATCATACAAAATTCATGTTATTGCCACTACTGGTCCCACTGCTAAGCACATCTACTACTCTGGGGGGATCATGCTGTTAACGTGGCTTTAATGTCAAGTAAGGACAGGTATCTCAGGTAGGCTCGAAGTGGATGGACAGCCTGGCAGCTTCCCTTGCCAGGAACAGCTCTGCACACCAGTGCTGGGTCTGGATCCAGCAGCACCGGATGAAAGTGCATATGGAGCAAGCTCTCCTTCCTCATTCTTCTGTACAAATGCTGATGCCTCTGAAAAGAGAAAAATTCTGATAAATGTAGTTGCTTTCATTTTATTAATTTCATGCTATGTACAAGCATAAATATGTGTGGTGATAAGAAGTAGTAATGGAGAAGGCAATGGGCACATCGAGAGCTAGAGAGGGGACATGTGGACCAGTTATAGTATTAAATGTACAAACTTTTCAGTGCTTGTCACATTAGGTACTTAGATATATAGAGGTGAGCGGTCACATGTTGGAGATGGAGCACAAGTTAGGTTTAAAGGAAGGGAGAATTAGAGAGTGTGCAGAATCAGACAGGGAAATCCTGACTCAGAGGTTGATTCTGATGTTTCATAGGACTCCTCACTGGTGGAGTAACTTCCCAGTGTCTTGCCTTGGGAAGAGGGAACTGCCTGCCTGCTTGTGGAGGCCAGCTGTTCCCTGCTGAATCAGCAGGAATATGACATCACTTATCTGCTTCTGAGGATGGAAAGAGACATTTACAGGGACCAGATCCCACTAGAGAGCAGCAGTGTTTGAAGCAACCACTGTCAGAGGATTTGGACTTGAAATGACTGGATGTTTAGGGCTCTCCTTTTCTAGACGTAGCAGTGGACACACGGTTTGTGATGGAATGGGAGATCAGGAAAACTAGGGACATTTTCCCCCAACTTCATTCAACACATTGATTCAACACATAAGATCTAACAACAGACAGGGACTAACAGCTCTTTCTCAGCAGCAGCTGGTACAACCTGAGGCCTGGATGCTCCTGTTCAATGTTCAGGACCTCCAGGGATCCGACACCTCTGTAAGTCAAGATCAGTATTTGGTACATGCTGGCTTTTCCCATGAGGCAGGAGGGAACTGCAAAGTTTTAGCTGTAAAGTAATACAGCTTGGGAGTATTTCAGGAATAAATATTTGGAAAGTTATGTGAAACAATGAATGCAAGAGTATCCAATCATTCTGCTTTGGACATTCACTGAGTTAGGCCTGTATTTTTATGTGCAAAGCCTAACAACCTGACTATGTATATTTATTATCTAGCGGCTTTCATTCCATGAGTTGGTAGATTGCTGTGGGAAATGAGCAGCTTGAACTTTTCTGAACTCACACATATTGGTTGCTCTAAGCAAGATCCAAGTATGGCAAAGAGGCTTATCACTGCTGCAATCTCACATACAGAACATGTGAAGAAAAAAAAGCAAAAATATGTGTAGAGGAAATTTTTCACAATTAGGCAACCTCAAAATAGACTGTTGGCCCTGAATTTGCCAGAGTGGAGAATCAAATGGATTTCTTAAAAGGCAAATAATTTACAGTAATAGCGTCCCATGTTTCCATCTTCACCCAGAACAGATGTTTTTCTAGCTCATAGCAGGAAATAATGGTCCTGAGGCGAGAAAAAAGGGAGAGGGGAAAGCAAAGCTCTTAGAGGTAAAGCTGTTGTAGATGCTGCTCTGGCTTGCAGATGGACACTCCTCTCCAAAACTCTCAGAGCAAATCTGGCTAAGAATTCACTTTGACTAACTCATGGCAAATTTCAAAGAAATCAGCTCTTGATTAAATTTGGGGGGATTGAATAATGTCATGCTTTGAACTTGGCCTCTTCTATTCTGGTTGTCCTGCATTCCTTACTCTGGGTTACAGGAAGCTAAAGTTGCTTCTTCAAGCTCTTGGAAAGAGGATTGACACGAGATGAAGGCAAATCTCATGGAAAGGCTCCAGGGACCAAATGTCAGGCCACTAGCTCTTCAGTTGAAAAGAGCTAAAAGAAGAAGATATCCTAATCAAATGATTACTAAGGAGTAACAATTTGTTCAAGCCACTGATTCCTGACTGCAGGAATCCCTCTCTTTACTTGACCTGAATACACCTTTATTCCTTCTTTTAATATTTTATGCTGTTCTGGCTTGTAGCATGCATTCCAGTACTGTGCCCTGGTTTGAATGTTGTTTTCCTATGTCATTTGGAACAGTCTCAAGAAAGAAAAGATAAGAAAACTATTTTTAAGGGAAAAAAAATTAGCAAAATGGGAATTTCTATCCCTAGTATCTGGGGTGACAGATGGGGTGGTGAAAAATATGTCTGCAGGGCAAAGTTCTGCTCTGATCACTCTTGTGCCCACCAGTGACAGCTCTAATTTAAAGCACTGAGGATCGTGCACTATGGAGCTGCACTTTGGTAATTTATTATCACTCAGCTTAGTATGGTGTATAAATCCTGAGAACAGGCAAGTGTGTAGCAACAGCTGTAGATTGCTCTGTTCTAGCAAGCAAGCAAGCAGAGTTAGATAAGGAGGTTCAAATATGAAAGAACATTTTCATGTCAATTTAAAAAGCTCCAACATTTTCTATGTTAAAATATCACATCAGCCCACTAGCAATCTTTCAGAGAAAAGGTAGAAACAAAATGGAGAGAGAGGAAGTTTGATAAATAAACTATTCCATTTCTAAGTGGTTCAGAATTTCTGGCCAGCCACTTTGAAAGTGATAACACTGAGTCAAAAAGAGAAAGCTTTTTTTCTTTGATTGGTTTTGGTTTTAATAACTCTATGCTGCATTGGTATGCAGAGTGATTAAGCCTGCCCTTTGCTGTTCAACACACAAATGGCCAGAAACCAACATCTCCATCATGGGTTTCATTTCTTCCTGGATTAGGTTTCTGCCATGTATCAGCTGGCTCACTCCTCTAGGAGCATTAACATTTACAGTAAGCAGCTAAAATCATCAATGTGAATTACCCTTAAGCTGTTCCTATTTAAGTACTGTCTGTGAGGATTCATACTTGTCATGTCTTGAACAGGAGTTTAACTTCTGATTTCAAGCCAGGTGTATCTTCAGACACGGCAAGGTAGCCCAGAGATCATGTGAGGATCTCAGAAAAGTGTATAGAATCTGTTCTTTGGGATGCCTACCTGCAGACACCAGAACTGTGGAATGATAAGGCAACGTGTAAGTAAGTTGCTGGGTCTTCAAACAGAATTACACCGTAAGAAAACACTGCCTTGCTGGGGGAACTGTTCCTGGATGTTTCCTGCAATATCTGAGGAATCAAAAGAAAACAGCAAGAACTGCAGAATCACCTTTGTGCACAACCAGTGTGTGGCCACGTACAGAATTTCTTTCAGTTTATGCAGGGTGCAGGCTGCAGGCTGTCCACCTGTAGGAGGATGTATCAGCCACACACATGGTGCCCAGGGTGGACACCATGCGTATTCAAAAGGCTTTCCTCCTCCTTTGGGGACGATGAAAACAGGCTGCTGCAACCCAGTATGCACAAAGGAAGTATTTCACAGAGGTACCTATCAATAAATGATGAATTGCTCTGGGCATATCTCAACCATAGCAACCGTGCTCATCTGAAGGGAAGGCTTTGCTTCACATCGGTGAAAGCAGCATGGATGAAGTGTGTGGGAGACATGGAGTAAGGCTGGGGAGAGGCATGTAGCAGAGAGCAAAATAAGTAGAGAATGGGATATGTTCAAGAATATTTGCCTATGATAATAATAATAATAAAGGTAAAAGTGCCTGCTTACACATAAGGCTTACTAACTGTTCTAGCGCAGGTGGTATAGTGAGTAGAGTGCAGCATAAATTGTCAAAAGTACCTAAAAAATGTAGTTATTTTCTGGCCTTTGGGCACCACTGGTATAATACATACAAAACCATTTGTCTATCTTGGGCAATGTGATAAAAATCCCAAGCCTAATGCTTTGAAAAGTCATGTGCTTCTTCACTGCTAAAGTCTCAGTCCATTACCATTAATTTAATCATCTGCTTGTGTGTAGCTGGATGCAGACCTTCCTTTATATCCCCACAATGACTTCCTAACTATTCATTTTCAGTTGATGGGCAGGCAATAAACACCTATCCACAGGTTGCTGACTGATTTAACTAGGTTCTAGGTTAAAAAATTAAAAGATTGCATTGCCAGCAAGTCTTCATCCTGCAGTCCCTTGTGCAGATGTTTGGAGCAAGAGTAGCATCCAGTGGTCAAAATGTTAATTACATTATATGAGGGCACTGCATGCTGGAAGCACCTTAACAGCTCCAGCTTTCTTGCAGCAAAATAAGCAGGTGAGCACAAACCTTGAAAATTCAGGGTTGTGCTTACATTGCACAAAGGAAACGTACATAGCATAACACATCTGTCTTCCTACAAGGTTGCTGTGTGTTTTTCCTGCTCATGCCAAGTGAGATCTACTGACCTTTAAGCTTGTAGATGCTGAGACTGAGGACTGGATGGATGGATGGATGGATGGATGGATGGATGGATGGATGGATGGATGGATGGATGGATGGATGGAGGTTGCTGCATATGGATACCACGCAGCAGGTCATGTTCTAAGGAAAGAAGGAGGAAAGTGAGTGGGGAGGAAGGTGCTGTGACCTTGTTTGGATGTCTGTGGAATAAAGCCTTGAGCACAGGACACTGCAGAGTTGCTGTGCTTGCAGTGCCGTGGCTTGTCCTTGGCTCAAGGACCTCAGGCACCAGGCACAGCTGAAAGCAGCAGAGCTCTGTCCTGGAAATAGGATGCCAGCACTGCCGGGGGGAATAGGTGGAGTTTGACTCATAACCAAGGGAGATAGGAGAGGGGATGTCCTTAGGGGAGGGCAACACCTATCTGATTATTGGTGAGGGCAGTTGGAGCTGTGAAGGTGGAATCTGCCTTAATCCTCCGCAAATGCTCTTTATCTTCCCCTGGCCCGGGGAGTGAAAAATAGGGCCAAAGTGTGAGTCACACACTGAGGGCAAGCTTTGCTTGTGCTTTGTGGACAAGAAAAAAGTGACCTCAGATAAAGGCTCTGCACGTGCTCAAGGGCATGGAGAAAGGAGGTGAGTTTCTTGCTCTCAGCCAGGAGGAGAGGCTTCATTAATCACACTGCAAGTGAGGGAGCTGCCAGGTTTTCACAGGGGAGCACTGGGTTTAATCCTCCTAGCAACACAGGTACCAGCCAGAGAACAGAGAGCATACTGTCCAATAAGGAAAACAAGGCTGTGAAGACTACTAGACCAAGATGTCAGAAATTTAGCAAGTGATAAGTTAGATATCTGGGACTAATTTTCCCCCTTTGGAATTGTAATAAATGATAAAAATTAAAATAAAATAATAAATAATAAATAATAAATAAATAAGAAGCTGGTTTTAGGAGGTCTAACATTCAAGTCCTTGTGCTGTGTCAGCACCACAGATGAAGGATCCCAGGAACAAACCTGGATGCAGCTTTATAGGTGTACATAGAGCTCTGCCTTTCCTGGACAAGAGGCTCTGGTCTCCCCAGTACCAAGAGACTTGTTTTGCTGCATTTCTGTGGACTTTCAGTGCACCATTACTCTGTGACCTTGAGGCAGTAAAACTTGTCTGGGGCAGTTAATAATTCTCACTGCTCCCATGCAAACATCAGCCAAGGTAGAGGAGACCCACCTGGGAGGGTTGCCTCACTTTCTTTTCCTTCCTCCTTCACTAACAGCAGAAATGTTGCAGCTCTAATGCAGAACCACACTAGCCCAAAGTGCTGGAGAGAGGAATTCTCCCTCACCATCTTTCCTGCTGTGTGTGTCTCCCTACAAAAATACTGTGAAAAGGTCAGATACTAAGGCGTGTACAGGGAAAGTTCACCCCAAGGGCAAGAATGTTACTTAATTCCAGGCTGCCTTGCATGCCTGAGTGGATGTACTTGCAAAATTATTTCCTTCAGGTTCACACTGTCTGACGTGAAATGGAGCCCCTCCATTAAAAAAACCTTTCACAAAAGAGTTTCTCACTTCTTTCCTGGGAATGCATTGTGGGTTTTTCATCATGCATGTTCTTGGTGCAACTACAGTCTCTGTGTTATGCTGAGCTCTGCATGCTGCAGGATTGCTCAGCAAGTCTTGGTGGCATACATGGCAGAGGCAACTTCACATCAGTTTTTGGGACAAATTGAAGGTCTCTCCTCTCCCCACCCCACCTGACTGCTCCGGGAGGCTGTGACACTTTCACACTGCTGGAAATGGCTGTGGGCATGGCAGCTCTACTTGCTGTGATGGTGTTAGGGTGTTAAATGTCTCTGCTTGTGTCTCAAGATCTCTCAGGTATTTTCTCCAAGGAGAATGAATGTCATAGAGCAGCTAGATGTTGAGTATAGGATCATGTAAATCCTCAACACGGGGGCTTGCACTCACAGTGTGGGACCTCAGAGCACCATAACCTCTTCTGTCTGATGCATGGTAACCAAAGCAGCCTTCCTGCTCTTATGGTGAGATAAGAGTACACCATCCTTCCCAGCAGAAAGCAATGAAGCCTTCTGCTGCCTCACAGAGCAAAACTTGTTTAACTCTCCTCCATGGAAACAAGACTGAAAGTGCCTGGGAAGATGACCTGTACATAGCACGTATTAAAAAGAAAATTAAGACAACAGACCAGTATCTGTTTCGGGTCGTAATTTGCACTGCATCCTTCACAGCACATAGGAAAGCAAAGGAGAGGATTGTGCCTTGGCTGAGACGTGACGATGACTTTCAGATGACTTTCCAGATGTTTTGATTGCCTTCTGAAAACCTGGCCATGTGGGACACATTATGTGGGATGCACACACCCCATTGTTGCACCACATTTGATTTTGCTACGAACTATCAGTGTGGCCTGTTGTGCTTTTGGTGGCCTGTGAATATTAAGTACTGGGTACAAGGCCAAGGTAGGTTCATAATCCATACAAAGGCTGTCCTGAAAATGCTTTGTGAATTCTCCATGAGAAACCCAAAGTGTTTATAGAAATATTCCCATACATAAATAGAATGCAATTAAAGTATCCCTGAAGTGCACGTACTAAAACAAACAAACAGCAGTAAATATGATAACAAGTACACTGTGAGGATGTTTAAATTACTGAATAAAAGTGATTTACACTGAGACCATGGAAGTCTGGGGGAGGGTTCACAGTCACAGTGGGCACATTTTCTCTTTGAGGCCGTGCAGAAATCTCTTGTGCCGGGAGCAGCATGGCTCTGAGGGATAGCAAGAGTCAGCTCATTCCATGTTGCTTTGTTTCTGTGGTAACAGGGCTAAAAATCTGATCACATCCCATTCTGGAAAGCTGTGTCCCAAGGACACTGCACATGTATGTAAGACCCTAGAGGCAGTGATTCCTTTTCAGATATTCCTCTCAGGTTTCATGGTATGCTGATACAGGAAAGCACCCTGGCATGAGGATCTGGTATCTAATGGGCTGCACACTGGCTGCCTGCTGCTTCACATTTTATTGATTCTTGACAGAGGCTGTGCTGGTTCTTGGCTACAGAACTAGAAGCCTAATTAGCAGCATAAGCAAGGGAGATCTAAGGGGTCATCTGGGTGAGAGCTGCTTGCAAAGACAGGCAAAGAGGGGCTAGGTGTTTGTACTGTGCAAGCCTTCCTGCCTGTCGGACCCCGCAGCGTGAGCCAGCACAGGAAGAGCACCTGTGTGCAATCCTCAGAAGCAGGCAGGTGCAGTGCCAGCGCTCCTCCCGCTGCAGCAGCCTGCCAGCAGGCTCAGCAAGGGCAGCACGGGCACCTCTCCCCACCGAGCAAAAAGGGACACCTGACTGAGAGCACCTTGCTACAGCCCTCTCTGAATCTGAAATACATTTTATCTCCCTTGTGGCCATGATCAGATTCCTCATCCAGTCATTAGTCCTGTTTTGCAAGCAGTTCCAGAGTCAGAGGGGTTCGTGGCTTTGCTTTGCAATGTATGCTTTCCTTGTACTTTGCTTGTTCCACAAAAGACCAGCAGTAAATGTAATGTTGCATAAGAAAGGCCCCACTATCAAAAGCCTCTTAGCACAATAATATTTTAGTAGAAAGCAAACTAACCTGCTAAGATTTGTGAAGCTAATAACTAACCCAGGCTTTCTACATTGATTTCCTGCAGCGATTCCCAGCACAGCCAAACAGCACAATTCACAGCTCTTTTGTCTGTAAACACATTTCAAGGCCGTTTGACTAGAATGTGGTATGGGCATGCAGGCTGGTTTGTTTAGCGTTTCCAGCTGTCCTTGAGCTTCTCAGCTATGTCTGAGATAAAGTGTGTTTCACTCTGGTCTCATGCCGAAGTCCTGCTGCAGGGAAGCAAGGACTGGTTTTATCTTACAACACCTCTGCAAGCCCTTTTTCCAGACTCGTCTTAGGCACCTGCAGATGTAACCAGAGTAACCTGGGAGTGCAAAGTGATGCAGGAAAACACCTGCAGTCGTGTCTTAGAATAACTTTATAATGTATCCATATCGCCTAGTCTGTGCCCAAAAAATGAATCTTATGCCTTTCTGTACCTTTAAACTGAAGCTGAGAGGGGAGGGAAGGAAAAAAACAACCAAAAAACCTTTTTCAAACAGTTCTGTGCTTCAAAGTCACTACTCCTCTCTGCTGTAGAGAGTGATAGCTGCTGCGGCAGAGAGAAAAAAACCCCACCCTTCCTTACTTTCCAACTAGTTTTCAGCTCTACTTCTTCGAAAGAAGAAAAACAGTTTTCCTAAGACTTTAGTTTCTTCTTCTTTTCTTCTGACTTGTTCAGAACACTAGAATATTAAACTTTTACTGGGAGACCTTCCACAGGCCTGCAGGGGGGTCCCCCACGGCGATCCAGCTCCAGGGAGGAGAGAGACCACACCCAAAAAAACTTATAATTCTTCCAAATTTCTCTCCACGGGGAGGGATTTTATTATTTAACATTATTATTCTTTTCTTGTGTATTTGTTAAATAAATAGGTTTTTTCCTCTTCACTTTCCTCCAAAAATATATTTATTTTCCCGAACCTAGTGGGGGAGGGGTAACTATAACCTACTTTCTAAAAGATATTTTTGTCTAAATTTGTCTCAAACCGAGACAAGTCAAACCAAATAAAATGGTTTATAGGTTAGGGGCAAGATAAGTGTTTTCACTTTCTCCAACGTAAAATTATGCCCAAACTGAAGAGCAACAATACCTCTTGTCAGGTCTTCAATTGCACTCATGTCAGGACACTGTTTGAACGTACCTCTGCCCCTGCAATGCAGAATTCTTTGGTCCAAACAAAGCAGGTTTAAAGGTAAGCCCCTAGGCCTGCAGGTGGGGCAGTAGAACCATTGCATAATAGCATCAGACCTTCCTAACACCTTCAAATTCCTGCATATGCGAAATACAGCTGCGAAACAGAGTCCCTCACCCATACCGGAGAGCAGCTGCGGTTTCATGAGAAATATGGTCAACTAATACTAGAGAAAGAAGAGCCAGAGGAGAAGCACTAGATGCTAATATTAAACATACTTTCCTGATATAGACACTTTATCTCAAAAACTTTAAAGTAACATTTTATTTCTCCGAAGTTTAAATTTGTCCCTGAAGTAGTCATGGGAATGCAGCACGAAGGTTCTGCTGCTGCTTGTGATTCAAAACAAAGTGTAGTTGTTCAGAAGCTTTGAACCAGCTCAGGATTTATAATACTTGTAAAGCTGGTTCAACTAGACTGGGAGAAGGTCAAGGTCCTGCTTTTATACTCAAATTTGAGTGTTACCCTGCACAAAGATGTTCTTCCTTCAAGAAAGACTCAGTAGTGCAGACTAAGGCTGTTGCTTTTGCTTTTACAGAGAGACACTTTGTGACTGTGTATTCCGTTAAATGTACCTGGGAGGATTTCATACCCTTCTATTTTCCAGGTCATCTGTCCCTCAGGGAAAAAAAATTAAGGGGGCAGGGGACTTAATGGCAGAGACTGATAAAATCATGGTCGATGAAGAAAATAAAAGCAGATAATAACTTTCTCTTAAAACACAAAAATTCACAAGGCATGAAACAAAATAGCTGAAGTGGTGGAAAGTACTTCCTAGCACTGTACACCATTGAGCTGTAAAGCTCCTTGTCACAGGACACCAAGAGTCTGGAAAGCTGTTATAAGTTGAAAGAGCAATTGGACAAAAAAGAAAAAGCCATCAAATACTGTTTAATATTAATCACCCCTTATATCGAAGGTGGTCCCAAGTTGCAAATGGCTGTAGACCTGAATAATATTTTATATAATATCTCTGGTTTTTTTCCCTGGGTTTTTATTCTACCTTCTGTACCTGCTGTTGTTCAGTGTTTTGCCTCATGTAAAGAAGGGATTGAAATGAGGATCAAAAGATAAAACCTTTACAATTACAGAATTACAGAGCTTGAACACAAGCATCCTCAAGAGTAGCTGTTGCTCTCTCTCAGTGAGCAGCAGAGAACTACCCTCCTTGCACTGGCCACTGTTAACAGTTTCCCCTTCTAGGATGCCCAGCTCTAAAAACATTAAATACCCTACTCTCACCTCATTCCACCCAAAAAAGGGAAAAGCTGAATCATGGCAATGCATAGTAGATGAAAAACACTGCGAATATTTTATTTCCTTTCTCTTTTTTATTTTCTAATTGACTGAAATAATCTAATTTCCTGAAATATGCAGCTGTGTCTCCCAATACTTTAAATCCTTTATGTGTGGTTTCGGCTTTTTTGGAAGAGAAAGACTCACACTAATTGTCTGCACTCTTCTCCACCCCTCACCTGTCCCTTGTTGCTGCGTTCATGGAGATCTGGAGTTGAGAAGGAAGGAAAGTGAGGATGGCATGTTGGCATTGTCCTACATACAGGGCACGTTGTATGTATCTCTAAGAGAGGGAAAGAATTACTCTAAGTGCCATTAAAATCTCTAAGATTTTATTACCCTTGGCTAACCTCATGCCCTTTCCAAGACCAGTCCTTGTTTGTTTGGCAGAGTAGCACTACATCCCTCGGAAGCAGGAAGCTGCTGTGCTCCTCACTGCAGCGCCAGCCCAATTACATCTGTCTGCCTTGCAGAGGTACCCCAAGAGCAAGCAAGACTGGGCCCTTACTGTACATAATCTTGATGCTAAAACTAAATCACACAACAACTGGTAGCCTATTGTTTCCAGCCCTTGGTTCATGTAGGTGTCTCCAAGAGAAGAATTTGAGTATTTGGAGCACTAGGGAAGGGATGTGTGAACTTTCAGCTTGGTTCAGGATGACTGAACCCATGGTGTATTTTATCAGACTGGTGATTTCAGCTGGTCTCTCTTGCTTGCCACACACTCTCCCTGCTCTCCACAGTCATTCACAACTTGGGAGCCTCCCCACCACGGCGGTGCCACATGTGCAGGGAACATTGCCCAGCTCATGCCCTTGGCGAGGGCAGATGCTGAAGCTGGCAGAAAAGCAGACCAAAGGGCCTGGCTATCAGAGTAGGGTTGTTATTTCCCCTCGTGTTCCAGCAGAGATGGAACACAGACCCACCACAACCTCCCTTTCTCAGGGACCTGCTCCCTAGCACGGCTCTGGCAGCACTTAAGCAAGATGTAGCTCAAGGCAGACTTTGGCTCACAATCTATTTTTGTCCCTGTTCCTTTTCAAGAATATAATCTGTTAAATTAAATCAAACACTTTCTCCTGAATAAACAAACCACTACATACTTTCCTTTTGCTCCAAACATACCTTCTAATTACAAGAGAAGAGGGCTTGGCAACTCCAGCTAAAGATGGCCCCCTGAGCAAACAAACAAGCAAACAAATAAAAAAGCTCTGCAAAAGGCTATCTTTATGGAAAGGACTACTTTTAAACCTCATTTTGAAATTAAGTTTATGTATAATGTACCAAAATAGCAGAGCAGAGAATAATGAATATTCTGAGGTTAGCAATACCACACTTGGAAATTAAAATTTATAACTAAAATGAAGCAGGGGAGGAACTTCAAAGGACCTGATGAAGCCCACCACACAAGCCCCCAGTCTTTGAAATACCATGCCAGATCAATAGCTGCATAAGAACAACATCAGTGCTGTTTGAGAAGGCTGGGATTTTTCCAGGTCCACTCTTTGTTGGGTTTTTTGGTTTTTATTGGGGTTTGGGTTTTTTTTTGGGGAGGGGAAGTGTTGGGTTTTTTGGTTGGTTGGTTGGTTGGTCAGTTTTGGGTTTTTTTCCAAAAAATCCCAGATATAAATATAGATATTTTTTGCTTTAAGTAAATCTTACAAGACTTGCTTGTATGAGACTTGCTTTGCATTTTTGAAATTCTATAGAAAGTGTTCCAACGACTAGTGTTTTCTTTAAAGCTTCCAGGAACTGTTTGGTTGTAAGGAATTTAAACCTTTGCTTTACGATAATATTTTAAAGAATATAAATCACCTTCATATTTGAGAAAGCCTGAAAATGTGAAGTCTCAGCCACTAGAGTTAAAAATTTTAAATAAAGACACAATATCTTATTCTGTTCCTCAAAATGCCTGTGCTGATTTTCAGAGTAATGAGTTTGGGGGTTCAACCATTTTTTATTTGAATTTAAAATGAAATTATTTACAAATTTTATTTGAAAATTACTTTATATTTTTCCAACAGAGGAATCTATTTAAAATAATAAAAATTAGAAGAATGTTTCACGAAATAATGAAGGAAAACTTGCAATTTAAATGTGTGTTGTAGAATCTGTGATATAACTTCCAATATATATTCCTAAGCACTGAATTTGAATTATTTTCAAAAGCAATAGAAACTTGGTAGCTCTGCCATTATAGGGAACAATATTTTCCTTCTTTAGAGAACAATATTCTCAGATTTTTCATCAGACCTTCTTTGGAAAGCCTTTTTAGCAGTTTAAGCTCAATCTTGCAGAATAGTGACTCACCCAGGCTCACTCCCTTTTGGAAAAATAAACCAAATCATCACTGGCTCCAGCTGCCATCATTTCCCCAAACTACTTACTGGGAAAAAAGTCTTAATATCATCTAGGTGGGTTCCAGTTAAGTTGTTTTTCTTTAATTGTTCAAATTAAATAATTTATGTTGACAGGTAATAACTTTTGTTTTGTAAAATAGGTGAAAGCAACCAAATGGATGATGATGTACTCCTGATAATAGATGCAGTAGTAGAGGAGGGTAAAAAGGAAATTATTTTGGCATGTTCCAAAGTGCTACGGCAGAACTGGTACAGCCAGCCACAAGATGAACCAAAACATAACACAAGCTAGTTTAATGCTTGAAACAGTGCTTTAAAATGCTGGGGCCTGCGTGAAAGAGAAACAAAGAGGAAACAGAACTGAAGCACTTTTTGAAACACTTCCAATAAAGGTGATTCTCTAATTTTGCATGCCAGAGATAAGAAAGTATTTAATGACTTAATTAACCTAACCTTCCCATGAAAACTATCACAATGTAAAATTGCCACAGCTGCCTATGAAGCATTCCCGAGCTCCTGGAGTGGTGGCAGCGGGGCTGGGGAGCCCTGGGACCATGTCCAGCCCTGCCAGGCCAGGCAGGGGCAGGCAGCCAGAGGCAACACAGGAGACCGGGCAGGAAAGAGGAATGAAAGTCCTGCAGGGAGTGAGGACAGCAGGGAGAAAGGAGAAGGAAAAATAGCAAGTCCAAATGCATAAATAAATTACATGGGTTGATATGAAGGGGGGGTAGTGCAGGCACCACACTGCTCCAGTTCCTTGTTTACACTTTCACTCTCCTTAGGCTGACACTACGCATTTGCTTTTATTACAGTGCTCTAAATAACTGGAAGAATAAGCAACTTTGTGCTTCAGAATAATCCTTCTCTCCCCCAAATATTGTCCCTATCATATTTCCACAATAAGAGAGCTCTGACACCTCTCCTGCAGGAAGTGCATGTGTCAATACCTCCTCCATCATTCATCCTCCCTTCATTCCTGCTAACCCTCATACTCTGCTTTTGAGGGGCCCCTCTGCCTCAGGCTGATGCCGGAGGTTGAGCAGTGCCCTCACCAAAGGTCTCTTGGCCCCACATCACCCTGGAGGCTCCTGGAACAAGGAAAGAAAAGGAAAGATCCAGAGGGTGCCAGCTGGACCCACTGTCTCCAGGTCAGATGGGGAGGAACCACTTGCTGACCTATGATGTACTCACCGGGACTGAAAGAAAGAAGTGAAAAATTTCAAGAGGAACAGTAAAACAATTTAAAAATCCCAGAGAAGATGAAGGGAAAAAAGCATCGAAGCCCTGAGGGCATTCACAGCCCTGCCTGACCCTGACAGCTGCACTGCTGGGGCCCAGGACCCCATGTCAGCCCCCCAGGCTGTCAGCTGCTGCCCCAGCAGCCCTCCAGCCCCCACATCCCTGCCCTCCTTGGCCGTGTGTCCCACCAAGCCATGCCCGTGTCCCAGCCTGTCTCCATCCCCAGGGATGTGCCCCCACTGCAAGGCCTAGTGAGTGGGTGGATTATAAAGTCACCCAATGAGGATGCCTCTTTTCCTCTGGGATGTGAGGAAATCTGCCATCCTAGTGGCACCGAGGTGACCGAGACAAACGGGGGCTTTGGCCAAGTCCTTCAGGACAATCTGAAATTCAAGGGCTGAGCACCTGTCTTGCTTCTTCCCTTCCCTCCTGTTGTTCCCAGTGTTTTCCTTTCTCTCTGAACCCCTTGTCCCTTGGATCACATCCGTCTGCTGGTGAACACAAAGCTAAAAAGTCTGTCCCTTCTGGGTCTGTTTTTTCTTCATGGAAATAGAACTGTACTTTAGCTACAGCAGTGGAGTCTTAGATGTTTTTTACTTTTTTCCTCCTTATGTGTCCTAAAGGAAAGTTCATTCTTATCATTAGTCATCCTGAAGGCCATGCGAAAGAAGGTTTTAATATTTTTTTGTGATTTGGAAGAAATTATATGTTATTTTGTTCAAATAAAAGTGCTAGTAAATACTTCATATGATCCATTCTAGCTGCCTGTTTACAGGCTTTTTAATAACAAGTTGAAGGTGCATAATGATGGTTATTACTCTAGAAGTAAGCAGACTCTCCTCTCCTTATTCTCAGTTCACTGTAAATACCTTCAGGTGCAACAGGATCACGTTTCCACCTTGGACACTGTGTCCCATTTATCCCATCAGAGTTAAGCCAGCAGAGCATGCCTGAAAGATTTGAGAGGTACCATACTGAAGTCTGACAGCGGGTCAGAGAGAGCAGGAATATCCAAGAGAGCACTAACACCTTCCCAAACATGTGTCTGGGCACCTCAGAAGAGGTTGCTAAAGGAATGTTAAGAAGAATGCTGCTCTGTTCTATCTCTTCTTCCTTGTTTGAATTGTTCCCCTCTTTCATCAGCAGTATCTCAACTCCAAATATTTTTCTTCTTAACAACACCTTTTCCATGGCAACTTTGTCCCCAAAACCACAGTGTGCTTTCTTTGACAACAAAAAGCCTTAACTTCTCTGGGCAGGATTACGAAAGATGCATCTTAAATTATGAAAAGAGCTATTTCATTATCACAGCTGCTTTCCCTATTTAAATACACTACAAGATAACTTTCATTACCCCTTTAAATCCACACAGTTTTCACAGATGCAAGTTTGTAAATAAATTTGGGTCTGTTCTTGTTTTACACTTGCAGCCACAGCTAGGCTGACACAGTGCTGCTGATGTGTTCAGCATGGCCTTGCTACTCTATCCCATTAATGATTTTTTAAATCCCCTGTTTCCCAGGAGAATGCAGAGCCTGGCTCTCTAGCCTTCCCTGCAGCGTAAAGTGAATTTCTTTCCCTTCCACGTTCATGTGCTCTAAAAGCAAACTTTTGCAATATTTAAAGGTTTCAGGGAACAGACCACAGCCTCCTCACCAGCTGTAATTAATCCCTGAAGCAAATCACATCCTGCACAATTACAAAGATGATACAACTGAAGACCACACCTGGTGAGCACAAAGGAGCCTCAGTTAAGAACGAACAAGCAATGGAAAGGTGGTGGGTGTCTTTTATGACATCCAGAGCTGGCGGGAATGTGGACAATTCTGCCAGAGGGCTTCCAGCTGTACAGTTAGGACGGACTTAAATGCTTTCCCATTTTGTATCTATAGACATTATATAATTTCCCTTGGGTGCCCAAGCTCTAAAAAGCTCCAGTAACTCTACGGCAAACTTAGGGTGTAGTGGAGACATGGCCTTCATCAGTGCGTGCTGCCCAGCTCCCCCAGCAACTTGGTGATATGTGGTTTCACACTGTAGGTGATGTCTCAACGCAGCTGAAGCTTCACCATGCTCTGTCTTAGGCAGCTTTGATAATTTCTGGGTTCACATGCTCTCAAGCATGTTTCAACCTGCTTTTCCCTTCCCATTTCACTGTGCTCCTTTTCAAAGTGATGCTTATGGACAGAGAAGCCTTGAAAAAGATGAACCCAAAGCAGCAGGTTCCCTGCTGAAATCAGAGGCAAAGACTAAAGAAAAGGTAGTCTATAGCCTATATCTCGTTAAGCCACAGTGTACACAGATTTCAGAAGGATTGTTTTTGAAGCAGCAGGTATTTTAGAGGTTGACCTGCTCAGCCACAGGACTTTCAAGCAACAAGGGATGTAGTTGAATTTGAGCTGTACATGCTATGAGAACTTCCCCACCACTTCTAATTTTCTGAAGCTGGATAAATCCACTCAGAACTCTGTGTTTGCAGAGGCTTTTGGCTTTGCACAATGATTTAACTGTACTTGCCCCATTTTATCTTCTGCTTGTTTGTGCAATCTTTTAATGGCTTTGACCTCGCGACTTTCAGGCATCTAAAGTGCTACAGCAGATGGGAGCAATAACATTTTCATTAGAAAGCCTTGCCAATTTGGGTTTTAATTCAGACTTTTCTAGCTGCTGATCCAGTGACTGAAATGTACGTCCAATGCATTTTCTTTTTGATTTTTTTTATTTTCTTGGGAAAAACAAGAAGAGACATCTCACGCTTTCATTTTGTGTCCAACCTGGGCCTTTGAGACCCCACGTACAACCACAATAATGTCCTTTTAGAAATGTAGTACCTGTGTAAGGGCACACTAAGGGCCCACCAGTGTGCCTGTGTCCTCAAGGATATGAACACCCAAGCTTTGAAATCTGCCTGTTTGCTTGCAGAGCAACGAGCCATGCAGTGTCATTGATATAAAGCTCCCCAGCCTTACTCCTGAAGCCTGCAAAGTGGGTTCTCTCCAGAGACCTATAGCTTGAAGCCATAGTATAGGGCCCAGGAATGCTTTGTTCACCAGAAATACTCTTCTTAAGCACGATCCCAGGCTGATCTGATACCACAGTGCCCTGGCTGCCAGAGAGTCTGAGCTGATGGACAGAAATCACAGCTCTGGATTACTTCAGCTACCATGATTAATTTTTAAGACATTCAAGCTAAAATGTGTCCAGTACTACCTCACAGGTCCAGCTTCAAGGAGGTATCCTGAACATCCAATTTTATTCAGGCCTCCCTTGGCTTCTCTATTAAGTTTGCTGAGTAGCAAGTCTCTTTTCATGTAAGGGCTAATCAAAGAGTTATCTTGTCAGTCAGCATAGCTGCTACTAGTTTTCCTAACAAAATGAGTTGTATCAAGCAAACTACTTTTTTGGTCAACATAACCTCAAAAATTGCAAAGCTCCCCAGCCCTACCACATTTACTGGATATTATTTGTCCATATCTTCACCAGTAGCATAAGAGTGATAAACATGAAAACAGCAGACTCGGACTTCAAGCAAGTCTTGCCATGTTTCGCATATTCCTGCAAATCCTCTCTAAATTCTTCCCATTTGTTACAGCAGATATTGTACTGAAGGGAAGAAGCACAAAACTGGGTGAGCACATCAAGCCTCATCTCTTTGTCCTTAACCTGGGTACCAGTGAACATGCTTTTATTTTTAAGCTGCTAGCTAATACTCTCACACAAGCAGATATCTTGGTAAATTTTCCACAGGTGATAGTAAATCTTTTAGCACAGGCTAACATTTCATAAATATAGAAGTGCAGAGATTCCCCTCTAAAATTTTACCTGAAAGAAAACAATTTAAAATCATTCAATTGAAGACAATAGTAAGTCTGGGACTAAAGCTGAAGTAACAACTGGAAATTAATCATCATGGTCAGCATATTCTTCAGCATTTTTGTACAAGTAACACAGTTGCAGTGAACCTGGCCCTGGCATTCATCAATGTTCTTGTTGCTTTGGCCCATATTCTGTGGCAGTATCTGCTAGTAATGCATTAACAGAAATCACCTTCCCAAGGCATGGAAACACTTTTTTTAGCTCCTGACCTTATAAACATAACTTGAATCAATAGAGCTGGCCACCTACTGCGACAATCGGAAATACTGTGGAAGGTAATTGCTTCACAGCAAATGACTTCACATAATTTGATAGTCACTAGGTCTCAGGCATTATCCTTGCTGTTAATCCATTGTGATTTATTATCCCTTTCTACTCCATTTATCATCACATTACTGTTCCAAGGTTTTTCCTGATCTTTGCTTCTCAGAGCCCAGTTGCACATTTCATTGCTGGCAGCTTAAAACAAGAATAAAATAGATTAAGCAGCTGAAATGCTGCACCCAACAAATATGTTTCACATGTACTCTGTCTGGAGGGTGTCCTGGGCAGTGCAATCTTTCCATTTTTCATTTCTTGTGGTAAGTCAAAAAGAGTATGTCGATAAAACTCCCCTTTCTGGAGTAACAATGATTAGATTTCACTTCACTTCCAAATCTAGCTACCAAAACACAGCATTGTGCCTTTTCATTGTGTAGCTGACATTTACTGAGCATGTGTCGGAATGCTTTGAAAACATACAGTCACCCAGTACTTGTGTTTTCAATGCTTCTTGGGATTTAAGTGTTGTCAGATTCAACCCTTTTTGGACAGTAGATTAAGACAGTGCTGGCTGATGTGCATTTCCTTCCTCTCTGTTTTAACATTTTCATTCTGTTAGTATTTCTCTAGGATGACCCTGCTTGAGGGTGGCTGAACCACATGACCCACTGTGGTCCCTTCCAACCTCATCCATTATGTGATCTGTGATTCCCAAGTGAGAGATGCGGGTGAGAGACCTCAGGTGAGGAGTGGGAAGAATGGTCACAGAGCAGATTCCTCCACAGCTTGTCCAGAGCTGTAACTGGGCTCCATGCATACCCATGGGGAGCAGGCAGGACAGCCCCAAAACATCTCTTTTCTGTAACTGTCCAGAATTCCGGCACCATACTTTCACAATTGTCTGTGCTGCATGTGAAATAAGACTCTGTGTAAACAGGGAGGTGCCAAGATAGGAAGAATCAGCACTAGGACCTGGAATAATGTTCTTTTTTGCCCCAAAGTCTGCAGTGCTTTTGTTGGATTGTTTTATCGGTGTTAAGGCACGTGGTGCAAATCACAGCTCAAAGCTAACTAACCTCTGGTGAAGGTCCTGCTGTTTGCTTTTAAATAAAACTGAAATATCTGGAGCTGAGCTGCACGGAGGCTAAGAACAGGAAGAGGCAGCATTTCCACCAGGCTGGACTAAATGACCCTCAAGGCTGCAGGATGATGCTCTTCATCACTACCAAAGCACAAGCAGAATTCCAGCCTATGAGTGACTTGAGTAGTGAGGATCATTTACCATCCTGGATGATCATATGAGAGTTGGACTGCTCTCTAGGTTACTTAGTCAATGGATTAACTCTAAAGTTATAGGACGAGAAGGCATCTTCTCTCTTTGTCCTGCAGCATGGCAGGAGGTTTGTCAGACTGATGCTTCACTCCCTTTCTAGTGAATACAGCTCTTCTTGTGCTATACACAGGCTCTTGCCCTGTGTTTAGAAATCCTCAGCCATTAAAGATGCCCAGAGAGATAGGTAACACTGCAGGCGTCTGTTTTGACAGAAATCCTTTCTGCATAAATGAGACCTTTGTTTCAGCTGACAGTTCAACAGAAGGCTTGCCTGTGCTTTACACGCTTGACATTTTTTGTGGCTAAAGCCCATTTTACTTGGTAGTAATACATCATCAGGAAAGTACTGAACTTTTTTGCTTGACCTTCTGTGGTTCCTGTTCCCATTTTTAGAAGCCACTTCAAGTGTTGTTATGTTCCATTTATATTCGATCTGTTCCTCATGTCACTGTTGTCACTCATACTGCTAGCTATGAAACTGAGAATTATCATTTGTTTTCAATGAAAGTGCATTTTCAGTCTCCTTACCTATCACTTATTAATTGAAATTTCAGCATTATTTGCAACACACAGGGGGGTTTTTGTGTCTTTACTCATTACATGGTATATGCAAGTTGCAATCTACTGCTCATAAAGGGATTTTCCTATAGTGCAGCCAATTATTTGTGATTTCTGTGGATTTTGGGTAAAGCTCGTATCTCCTGGTAAAACTGTGACATAACAATCACCAACAATGATGGAGTTGCATCCATAACCTCAGATGTCCCTATGGCTTTGCTTTCTATCCCTTTTTGAAGTAAATGGTGTGACAGCCATGATGTCACCACTTTCTGTTAGGATGGGCAGAATTTTCTCTCTCCTTCTCCTCTCATTCCTAAGCCAGCGAAGTGAAGCTGGTGGCAGAACTCTTCCTCTAGGCCTGCCTGGAAAGAGCTGGTCTTATCACTCCTTGTCTGCAGGCTTGATACAACTGCCCATTTTCCTGAGGGACGAGGGTCTGAGGTGAGTTTCATTACTCAGAGACCTCCAAATGACCAGCAAGTCTGTCTCTAAATATAGCATTTTGTATCCTCTGCTAGTCATTCTTTTGCCATAAATGTACCATTAATCAGGGTGTTAAAAACAGGTTCCATTTATGTTAACAGCAGGAGATGTATTGCTGCACATACCAGAGGTCTTTATGGAGCAGCAAACACTATCATTGTCCTTGTGGACACAATCTGAATGGTCAGTGGGTCTCCATAGAGGACCCTGTAGAAAACAGGACCTCCACCGACTGTATTCAAACCGATCTGTTTCCTCAGAGCTCATTTACATCAAAGAGGAAGATCCTGTTTAAATGTGTGTCCTGGTTCCTTCTCCAACACCCATTTTATTTGTCTCCCTCCCAGGTGGTGAGCAGGAGGACTGTTGTGTTGCTGGTCTAAGAGTCCATCCCACTTCCAGCATACAAGAGATTGTTACTAGGAGCCCTTCCCTGTTGGACCCCCAGGGGGTCAGTAAAGCATAAAGTTGAAAGTCACTATGGCAAGGTCTGACCACAGGAATTTGACTCAGCTGGGTTTTACAGCTCTAACTACATGAATACAGTTAAGGAAGGAAAGGTCTGGAAATAGCTGCCTTGGAGACATCTGTGGGGAAAAGGACATCTGGTCTTGAGACAGACTACCTTGGGCAAACCCAGGTAAAACTTCCTGGGTTCAATCTCACTGAAAGTTATTACATCATGTGGGCATGACTTTTGGTTTTCTTTGAAACATCTGGGGTTTTCCCAAGATAACCTATTCATGGCCAAATGGCGAGGGGTGTTACCCTGAAAGTGAACAGACAGTGATACTCCTTTAGAGCATGTTGTATTTTGACTGAATTATGTCAGTAACAGTTTGCTGAGCCTGAAACTAAAATACATTTTACTGGGGCTTGTCAAGAGAGCTTTTACCCAGCATATGGTTTGCACAGTCACCCCTGAAACAACCTGAGCTGCGTGAATATTTAGGATGCATGGCTTTGGCCTGTATGCTTGAACAAAGCTTTAATTTTCTTCCTGTTTTCTGAGTGCCAAGATCTTGGTAGTTCTGCAGAGCGATAATTTGGCACAGCAAATGAAAGTGCACCTAAGGAATCCCCCTGCTGATAACTAGTGTTGTGAGCAATCATGAGTCATATCTGTAGTGCTCTGGGAGGTCAGCCCGAGGGTGCTGCTGGAGAAGCACTGAACTGCAGCTCCTGGGCAAATCCCGTGCTCTTTGGCATGACACTTTTCTCGTAAGTCTTTGCAAGCTGCCCTGCAAGGCCCTTCTCGTGTCATCTCCTCCACTGCTCTGACTGACTCATACCATTCACGTGGAGTGATGCACAGGTGGGCACCATACACCAAGTCCTGACAGAAACACAGGGGGGATAAAGGTGATCCCCCATCCTGGCAGGGAGCTAGATGTCCAGAGTTCCAGTGCACTGGCCACAAAACCTGAACGCATTTATGCTGACCTACAGGTCAGCTACAAAGGGCATCCACCCGAGAGGTTCAGCCTAAATTGTAGTCTGTACAGATCAGGACACTCCAGACTTCCCATACGGGACAAGATCTTATCTCAGGCATTCATAGGAATGTGGTGCAGGTATGAGCAGGATAAAGTATGTTTGCAGTACAGTTTTGGTATGGCATAGTTCCCCTCACCATCTCTAGTTCTGGATAAATGCTCCCAGGGGTGTTCAAAGAATTTGTTGGGTTTTTTTATTTTCTAAGCACAGAAGACTTTGACAAAAGAGACCACAGTGTGAGCCTATTACAGATACCTCCATAAAAGAGTGAGTGAATATGCAGCAAGAAATGGGTGTCCTGTGGCAGTAACTCTGGCTGGGCTGGCTGTGACAGGGAGCTGGCAGCAGGTTGGCAGGCGCTGTGCCACCTTGGCAGGCATGGGGACAACACAGCAGGCAGGAAAACATCCTACAAGGGCTGTCCCAACTGGTCCCTTGAAGCCTTGACCACTTGGTCGGCAGACTGTGCTCAAGCTACAGCCCCTGGAAATTCCCTGGCAGCCCACCTGAAAGGATGAAATACCAGCCTTGTTCCCTGCCTTCAAAAGCTGGCTGTGCAGAAATACAGGATTCAGGCTTTGCAGAGTCTAAGGCTGGGAAGTAGCCAAGGACAGCCCCTGGTGGGAAGCAGGGACTTTTGAGTGGGTATGGCATGGCTGATCATGGACTCCAAAGGGTCCTGCTTTGTTTGTCTTCAAGACTTTAACTTGTCATCCCAATGCAACCCATCCTGAACTGTATTTCTGATGTGTGCTCACAGCCCTAGCTGGGAGTCATACACCTCTGTGTGGATCCCATGGGAATCACCCAGCATCACATCTTGGGATGGAGGACAGAGGCATGGGGCAAGCACAGGGACTGGAGTAGCAGGAGTAGGTAGGGCCCACATACCACAGCCAAGTGTCCTTGTGCTGTTTCCTTTGCTTGTGCACAGTCCACTTGGGAATGGGTGTTCACAGCTCTGCTGGTGCTTGTAGAAAAACGAGGGGCAAGCCAGGCCTGCCTCCCGTGCTGGATAGGAAATGGGAAGAGACAGTGGAGGGAACAGCTAAGCAGGCACAAGGCTCAGTATGTGTGGCAGATGCAGAGGAATGAAATGGTGTTAAGTTTATGTAAACACACACGGAGCTCGCCATCTAGGGAGCAAAGTGGATGGCGTCAACGCCAAGCAGTAACAGCTCAAATCTGCATAGTAGCTGTCTGTCAGGGAAACAACGTTTTGGGGTTCAGTTATCAGTGTTGGAGCTTTTAAGCAAGGAAACACAAGCAGTGTTTAATAACCATAGAGGAGGCATGAGCTACAGGGATTACAGGTGATAGTTTATTTCTCACTGGACAGTTTTCTGCTTCTCAGTGCACAGGACTGAGGGAAGCTTTGAGGGGGCATAGCTTACTGCTGTTCCAAGATGACCTTGGTGTGAGGTTCTCCCCAAGTGCTCAGGAAACCCCCTCAGGTCCCTGCCATACTTTTAGTGGATTCTGTTTCTCGTGAGCTAACAAGGTTATGCCTGTGTGAGAGCCCAGCTCCCTGCCTGTGCCGTGAAGTTGTACTACACAACAGATGTATTGTGGCACCTGAAAATAGTGACCTCCAAGTGATATTAAAGGTCAAGACCACGTGAACTGACAGAAAGCTTAGCCTCAAAGACACTGAAGCAGGAGGATCATGGGGGTGCTCTTAAAAGGCTGAGGCCAGTCCTTTGCTATAACAGCAACTACATCATCTAAGTCCCTGAACAAATTCAGCAAGCTTACTCCTAAATTAGCTACATTTCTGTTCTCACCCTTCTGTTGTAAAAGGCCATTGTAAAATATTTTAAATGCCATACACCCTAACAAACCAACCCAAACAAACTCAATCTTCAACAGGCAATTCTGTATATCTCCCATGGTTTGCTGAAAGTAACATTTAGGACTACACCTCCAGCATCCTGCCTGCCCAGGAAATGTGTCCTTTGTGAGGAGCTACCAGAGGATCATTGTCACAGAAAGCTTCCTTGTTGGCTATGCTCCAAGGCTTTAAAACTGAGATCTTCCCTTAGATCAGTGACACTGTAGGAATACACACTTAGCTTTAGAAGCACTGGCAGAGTGCTCAGCTGACCTTGTAACCACAGTGCAGCTTCTCACACCTTGCTGCTTCGCTGCTTCCTGATCAGTGAAGACAGCCCTGGGCCTGGATATGCAATCAGAAGCCACCATTTTCAGAGCTAAGAGGTTGATTAGAGGTGGGTTGGTTCACCAGACATGTCACTTTCCAGGGACATGGGACCCTGCTCCATTTGTATTCCTGGGCATGAAGGGCTAGGTACAACAACAGCTGATGTCACAGGAGCAGGCTGTCCAAACACACTCCTATTTTATGACTGGTTTGTTTCAGTCAGCTATACTCAATGGCACCGTGGTTTATTTCTAGCAAGAGGAGAAGATTATATGAGTAAGGTTATTCTTGGTTGTGCAGTCTTTTTTGTTTACAGGGAAGTGCATGCGTGCCTATGTCCCCAAAACAACCTGAAAATGAACAGTGCACAGTTGTGCTGCTCACTCTTTTCAAGGCAGCTTTTCCTCTCAGCTCTGCTTGCCCAAATTTTCTGTCTCCAGGAGATTTGTCCCAGGACAACTCTCTCCATTACTTTTCCTTGTTTTTCCTGGCTTCCAGCCTCTAAAATGCTTTCAGCAGCCAGCATGCTTTCCTCAGCATTTGCAACTCATTCCATCAGGCCAGGTTTTAGCTCCTGATACACTTATATGCAATGTATTATGTAAGTTCCTACCATTTTGAGCTGTCGTGGCCTTCAGAGCCTGTTTTTCTCTTTCCATTTGACTTGGAGAAATCCTCCACAGATTACTCACAGTTCTTAACGATGTCTCTGCCTTTTGGGTACAGAAGGCAATTTCATTTCAAATTTAAATAGCCTATAATAGAGCAGTAAGATAGACTTTAAATCGCTTGTGTGAATGGTAATTAAAGGACAGATCCATCAGTACTCATGAGAAATTTTACAGTGGAAAATTATTTGAAATAAGCAGAAGTTTGTATTGCTGCACACTAATTATTCTGTACTTCCCCCTGTGTTGTTAACATGCAGTGAGTTCAAAGAGGTTTCAGTTTGGAAACTTCAGGTACCCTGAAATTACGTTCATTGCAACCTGCTCCTGTAGCTCTGGTTAAGCGAGGAAATTCCTAATTTCAGGAGTCACTTCGATTTTCTTTCCTTTTTATCCTGTTGCAAACACCAAAGGTGTTGCTTCAGAGCAAGTTGTGTAGTTCTGCCTTGACAGTGGAGAGCAACTTAGCCTAACACTGAAGTGCCTGGGTTTGAGAAATCAGGTTCTCCACAGCGGCACCTGCACGAGGCACTCGCTCTGCTCTGGAGGGGCTCCCAGCAAAGGCACTCCTGCTCCATCTCACTGAGCGTGTGGCTTCATGCAGAAAATGACAGCTGGGACAGAGAGGGCAGGACCTGCCAGACTGGCAACAGGGGCACTTTGAGACACAAATCCCCTACGTACCCCTGATCCTCTGCGTTAGGGAGGCTTTTGGTATGTAGCCTATTAATAGTGCTAATCACTATTAATAGTGATTAATACACACAGTCATAGACAATCATATCCAGGTATATAAGAAATGCCTGCCTGTACTGATGCAGGGTAGTTGGTATTTGCCAGAAATCTGCTCTCTCACATGCAGCTGTGATACCAGGTTGTCAGGAGAGTTCAAAGTGTGAGTGGTTATGCAGCTAAGGGGAAGTGAAGCAGACACATATTGAACTCATAAAGATATTTTTCTTACAAATCAATGAAGTGCTGGTTCTCACTTTTATTTCCATAATCAGGTGACTTTTTTTCACTAGGTGTCAGCTGTCTGCTAATTTTTGATTTGCACTTTACAGAGATAGATTTTTTTTTTCATATGATTTCCAGAGAGGCAGCTGAATGCTGGTGAAGGTGAGAGCTAGCTGTAGGCCAAGGGTAAATGGGAAATAGGAAAACATTTAAGTCCAAGCAACCTGCAGTGACCTGAGAGAAGGGCTCTGTCTGCACCACAAGAAATGAGGCGTTATCGGAAGGATCAGCAGAGTGAAACAGCTCATGCTGAAAGCCTGACATCTACTTTAGGTGCCTTTTAGGAGGGCTACTTAAGACCAGCTCGTCTGGTCCAGTGGACTGAACACACACTTGTGGTTCACACACATCAAATGTGCTCCTGGAGAATCTCATGGCTTAATTTAATCTGGAATGAGTCGAGTTTACAGACTCCAAGCATGCAATGCCAGATGCAGTAAGCGGGGACCACTGGAAAATTTGTTTCAAAAGAACATTCTTTAACTAAAACACTAATGTTGACAAGGCAAAAAACTACTTGAAACAGATTAAATTTAGACTAGATGAAGGAAAGTTTTCCCTGTGCGATGTGTAGGAGCAAAGAAGCTGCAGGTTCACAATAAATTGCAGCTGACAAAAAATCCCCAGCAAATAAGTATGCAGTTTCTTCTTCTTTCTGCATCCCTCTCCTTCTTCCCTGATGCACCACAAAGGAAGCTGGGGGTGCTTAGCTCTGCATTCGGTATGCAGAAGAAGCCAGCCATCTAGAAATTAGATATTGCAATACAACCCTACAGGATCTAATAATCATTTTTAGTTTAAATTAAATATTACTCACCTTGTAAATTAAATAGGGGAGAGCCACATTTTGCCCTCAGTAGAATGCATACTGGAGTGAAATTTATTCTGTAAATATTTAAATAAATGACATTCATTAAATTTGTTTTGCTCTCAGTCTTTCTATTTGCTATCAAAAGTTGCATTATGGTTTCAGCTTAGTTCTTCCCTGGAGGCTGTAGCCACAATAATATTGTTTGATGTAAATAGGCTGTGGTGACTGAATTTTTTACTCCAGTAAGCATATTGCTTGGAACATGCTGCTCTCTCCCATGGTCCAAAAAACTGTGAAGGGATGACTCATAACTAACAACTGCTACTGATCTCATTTCCCTTACTCAAACTCCACCGTTTGTGTACCGTTTTTTGTGTGAATGTGTCTCCAGTCTTGCCTTATTCAGCCTTAGGAGCAAAGAAAGGGAGTTTTCTTCTAGTGGAACATAATGGAAGTTTTAAGTTTATCCCACAGAAACGGCATGTGGCATTTTTAGAACTACTTTCTAAGCATTTTTAAGATAGATGGCCAGGTGGACTTGCACCAGCCTAGACTTTAAGGAGCTATTTATATCATGCATTACCCATTCTGAACCACTTGTCTGTGCATAAAGATCTCTGCATGTGACACACTTCCTTCCTGGGTTGTTGTGGTCTTCCCCTGCTAAAATCAGCCACAAAGATTTTTATGCTGTAATAATCCTTCTCTGTTCGTGTTTATTTTAGTGGTTGTCCCGTTGCCTCCTCCCATGGCTTTTGTATGTGTGCAGCGCTGCTCCGGGGTCACTGCGGTGGAAGTCACAGCGCCGTGCCAACGTCACCACAAATGCAAGTGCACTCTCCTGCCTCAGGGGTGAGCATACTGGGCCTCATCGTCTCCCTTGCCCTGTGTTTCTGCATTGTGTTTCCCCCTGGAGCCACCCAGAGTGCCTCAGAAAAGGAGGTGATGCAGGGAGCTGCATGATCCCCACTACAGATGCTGGAATTTTTTGGGTTGGCAGAAAAGAGACTGGCCAAGCAAGACTATAACTGGGCTAATAGCCCTAATAACCCAAGGCTACAAAGATTACTTGGGACCCTGAAGGGAAGGCTACTTATGGTTGAGCCCACACTAAGAACTGGGTGGATTTATTGACATGAGTCACACACACTAATCCTCACCTCAAAGCTCTCATTTGGCACTGAGCTCTTGCTTTTCGGTCTCCACCATCATCCTTCAGCTAAGCAGTTATTTTTTACCAAGAGTTCAGTAAAATTAGCTGGTGCTCCTTATACCACATTGTTCACCCTGCTCGCAAGGCCAGCCAGTAGAAGAAAGAAATGAAAATTAAAGCATTTTTCAGGCAAGCTGCATTAATATCATTAAATCCACCACAGGACTAACTAGGCTTTGATAGAAAGTTTTTACCATTTTTACCAGTTTTTACCATTGAATTCCAAGGTTTTGTACAGGACAGAAGTCATCAAAATATAGTTTCAACAAGCTATATCACATAAGCAATCTTATGGGAAGGTCACAGACTTTATTAATGCAATGACATTTGTCATTTCATAGAATCATAGAACATTTTGGGTTGGAAGTGAGCTTTAAAGGTCATCTAGTCCAACCCCTTCTGCAATGTTCAGTTAAATCTTCAACTAGACCAGGTTGCTCAGAGCCCCATCCAGTCTGGCTGTAAATATTTCCAGGGATGGGTCATCCACAACTTCTCTAGGCACACTGTTCCTGTGCCTCACAACCCTCATTACAAAAAAAAAAAAAAAAAATATTTTTAGATTTTCCCTTATATCTGGTCTAAATATACCATCTTTTACTTTAAAATCCTTATCCCTTGTCCTATCACAACAGGCCATGCTAAAAAGTCTGTCTCCATCTTTCTTATAAGCTTCCTGTAAGTACTGAAAGGCTGCAGTGAGGTCTCCCTGGAGTCTTGTCTTCTCCAAGCTGAACAACCCCAACTGTCTCAGCCTTTCCTCACAGAAAGGTGTTCAAGCCTTCCAGCCATTTTTGTGACCCTCCTTGGAACTTGCTCCAACAAGCTTTTTGTGCAGCAGGATGCAGCACTACAGGTGGGGGTCCCACAAGACTGAAGTAGAGGGGCAGAATCCCCTCCCTTGACCTGCTGGCCAGGGTTCTTTGGATGCAGCCCAGGATGTGTTATGGCTTTCAGGGCTGTTAGTGCACGCTGTTGGCTCACATCCAGCTTTTTGTCCACCAGCACATTCTTCTTAGCAGGGCTGCCCTCAATCTGTTCATCTCCCAGCCTGTACTGACAGCAGGGGCTGCCCTGACCCAGATTCAGAGCCTCGTACTTGGCCTGGTTGTCTCTAATGAATTTCACATGGGGTCACTCCTCAAGCTGATTCAGGTCCCTCTGGATGGCATCCTGGCTCTCAGGTGTGTTCATTTATTGCAGAACTCTCCATCAGTAGCTCCAAGAATTGACCTATTGTGAGCAGCAGCTGGCACCTCCACGTTTCCACATAGTAGAGGTCACACACATCTGATCATGCTATGTGCTGACCCTGTGGTATTTGTGCAGGTTTGCAGAAAAATGGTACCTTCACTGCCTGTCCTGCCAAGTCTTCACCAGAAACATGTCTCACCACATCTGTCTTCTTCTACTTCAAGATTAACTTGGTGGTGAAGCATGCAGAAAGTTATCAGAAAGGGAACATGGAGGGAATATTTCAGAGGAAGGAGAAAGACTCTGTATTCTGCAGTAGTCCCAAGCTGCCGGTGAGTCCAAGCTCGTCTTCTGTCCCTGCTGATGGAGACAAACCTATTACTTACACAGGAGCTAACACGGGCCCAGCTCAGGGGCAAAACCTAAATGCATACCCATTTCAAGGGCATCCTAGGCTATGAACACTGTTTACATCTGTATTAGTAAATTAAATGTTCTGGGAACAGGGAAAGGAGAGGAGAGGAGAGGCTGAAAAGATCTAATGCACTAAAAACTGTGCTACAACCAATATTTAAAAGATTAAAGAGAAATGGCATGAAGTTCATGCTTTAGACAAATACTTGCAGAGGTTGTGGTGAGAGCTCATTGCAGGAAATGGAGCAGGGGAAGCCGCGCTTTAAAGATTCAAGATGCTATTAGAAGAGATTTCCCTGTCTCATGATGTCTTTTAAATGTCCAGTTTCAGACTAGTGATAAGGTCAGACATTAGTACTCAGCTCCTATGTTAATATTTAATATTATTGACCCCCATTCTCATGTTTCAGGGGAACATGCTGGAAACTGTCTCAAAAATTACGTGGGGATGTGGTACATATAGGGAAAGACTAGCCGTAGCACTAATTTCTTTGTTGCCTGAAACTAGATTCAGTTTTTTTCCATCTGCAGCTTAGTAGGACCTGTAGAGTATGACAAATATTTATTCTCAGCGTAGCATTTTGCTGCACATACAGAAAGGTTGTGGCTGTTTCTCGATGCTCCCTGGCTGCTGCTTCTGTGGTGGTGCCATTCAGTGCAAACAAAGAGAGGAGCAGGGGGAGCATTCATTTCAGTCAGCACCGCCAGTTTACAGCATCAATTTTTCTCCTGAGCTACAATACCCCAGTGCCAAACACGGACCTTGTGATCCCCCTTCAAACTGTTCTGTAGCCAAAAAAGAGAATGTGATCTGGCAGCACAGCTTCATCTACTGATGAATTAATAATTACAGATATCTGATTACTGTTAGATAAATGTGATAGTGACAACACATTATACGCGTAATCTGTCCCATGCAACTGCCATTTGCTGAAGTTAGCCTCAGAATGTGGATACTAAATGACTGATCACTGCATCTGCTGATGGTTAAAATCCAAACCTTTTGAAAACATGTAAAAGAGAGTTCAATGTCTATGTTTAAAGGGGAAGGGAGAAGCACACTTGAAGATTATAGACACCAGCTGAGGAGAAGTGGACAGCTTGTGAGTCAAGACCTCTGTCAGCCACATGTGTAAAAAACTATGAAGATGAGAGCTTCAAGAAACTACGGAGATGAGAAAAATTAATTGTTACAGTATTCACGCATTTTTACAGATTCTAACCTCAGAAAGTCAGAACGAAGAACAATAAGTAGTGAGCTTTAGCATGACAAAATAATCTTGGTTACGTATGTTACCAGTGATCTGCAGTAGGTCATTCACAACAGCTGAGGTGCCAACATCTGCCAAGTAGCTAATTTTGTAGATAGGCTGACATCAGATAGAACTGATTTCTAAATGAGCTGGGACACCTGCATGAATCACAGGATGAGGAGAAGCTGGAAAGGTAAACTTGAACAAATTCCAGAACTGTAATAAAATAATGTGCAAGTGTTCAGCTGAATATGGTACTTAAAATCAAGGCGTAGGGGTAGCTTTGGAAACAACATCCTCTCCCTGCAGAACAGATGCCTTATGGACAGGTTATAGGCACTTTCTAGGGTGAGACTGTTTCTTTTTATTGCTTATTTTGTACAGGATTGAGGGAGGTTATGTTCCATATTTGAAACGCCAAATTATTATTATTATGACATAGCACATAACAGAAGGGAGGACGTTTTCCCTGCATGCCTTCAGCATTTCTCACTATACTTGGATGTGAAATCACCATTCTCAGGAGGGGAACTTTTTCAGGCATATAGTTTTTCTCCATAATACTGCGAATAATTATACTAATTATATAACAACAAAAAATAGGTACATAATAATAATTATTATTATATCTTATTATATAATAACATAATTAATAAAGATAATATGTTATTATGTATGTTAATATGTTATATGGGAATTATACTACTACACTATTAATTTGTTAAAATACTACTGAGAATAATACTAATGAAAATAAATATAACAGGAGCAATGAAGCAAGAATAGCTTTTTTCTCATCTAAGCTGATTCATTCCATCTTCTTTGTTCTAGACAGAAGAACAGAGTTACCTGAGCCCTGTATCCTTATTCTCCCTTCTGCCTTCCAAACCGTGGAGCAGTTTGAAGTCAGCTCCTATAAAACGCAAATGGAGCTTAGGGAAATGCTGCTATTCCTACTGTAGCTCCCTTGCAGGTCCAGGCAGATGCAATGAGATCACAGCCAGTAGTCAGAGCACTTAGAGCTTGTCCTCCTTTCTTGTGCGTTGGCTCATCTCCACACCAGCACAGAGGAGCAGATGGGGGGTCCCAGTGGCATGTCACTAACTAGGAGATGCTGCTCATCTGGGAGCATCTCCACATCTCCAGCTTCCGCGGGAAATCTTGGTGGCTGTTTCCAGGATCGCTCAGACATAAACAGCAGGTACTCTGGGGTCAGCAATTCCCTGGCTTAGGAGAGCAGCTGCTTGCGTCCCAGCAGTGAGCTGCCATGCCCTCGTGTGAGTCAGAGCCACAGGCTTCTACACACACTTGGACACAAGCATGGGCTACTGCTCATACCTTGGAAATCCTTAGTACTTTGGAAAATACTCAGCTCTGGTGTCTCCAGTCTATGATTTTACAGCACCTCCTTCTTTTTACTTTTTTAATAGTTATCTTGGAAGTAACTGATTAGATGGAAATCTCAGCTTCCTTTGAATCACCGAATCATTTTATCTTTGCCTTCACTTCATAAACAGTGTGAAACATGATATCAAAAGGCTTTAAAAAACAAGCACAAATAAGCTCAGAAGGTCATTACATTTCCCAGAGCATGAGAAAGAGCAGAGCTGGGTCTAGCTAGGTGGGGGTGTGGGTGGGTGTAAACACTATTTACAGGCAAACAGCCCCCACCCGGCTTTAAACAACAGCCACTGTCACCCCCTGAAGGCCTGCAAAGTGCTCCATGACTTGCCCACTCTCCAGGGCTGTCTGCTCCCTGCAGAACGGCAGCTCTTGGTTCCTTCTCATTCAGGCGAGTGCTGATAACACCTTGTGGGGAATTGCAAGTTAAACACACGTGAGAGAAAGAAACAAAGCCTACCGCTGATAGCAGATAAAATCGCCACATACACTTAACCGGGCTAACCTTATCTTGTTATCTTAAATTAACAGAGTTCAATCTAATTAAGTGCTCACATGGAAGAAACCCAAGTTGTGGTGTGACTAGTCAGCCTGAAGGCTCTTCTAACCGCAGCACTGATACGGCTCTGCTCTTACGGATCTGAGAGAAGGTACAATTCATGCCCCAAATGGTTTGCAAACTAAAGCCTGATCTCCTCTCAGAAAGGTGGGCGGGCATTCATTTTACAGATGCGGTTTGCATTTTGAAAAATTAATATCTTATGGGTTATTTCAACTCTTAAAACAAGATCGGCATATGCTTGTGCCTTTTCTGCTGTTATCAGCTGCATTAACTATGCCAGGGCTGTTGCCTAATACACTGACACTGATAAGTTATATTACACCTCAACCAGAAATTCCTATAAGAAGATAAGACCTATAGAATCAAACTGCATTGAGGTTTATACCTTGATTTATTTATCTACACCCTGAGGTTTATCAGCAGCAGAGTAGCTGATAAATTGCTGTTGTGGATTTGTCAGATATTCTCAAGAACCAGTAAAAATTGTAATATTAGAAGATTTGGATCCCAAAGCTGTGACCCAGTAAATTCAACAGCTAACAACACCCAGGAGAGCACTGTCTCTAGCTTTTGCATCTGCTGATATTACTTCCCACTCCATATAGCTGGATGCCCCCTTATATCCAGATGGTCTTTTATGCACATCTACAGCACGGCCTTGAAGTCACACAGCTGGATCTCACCAGAAATTGGAAACACCATCCCCATGCTCCAGTCAATAGATTTATACCTGCACAGATGGACACAGCACGCCTGTTGTATACAGCCATTTTGTGCTATCAGTGAAGCTACCTGCCCCTTACTATTTTTCATCTAAAATTTAACTCTTGAACCTGCGCACCTCAGTTTCTTGTGTCCAGGTCTGAGGATGGCATGGATATGGAGAATTAGCACAAACTGTAAGGGAGCATGTCCCGAGTAGGTCAGTGTTTGTGAGAGGCAGTCTGTGGTGGTGAGGTCGTGCACAGTGCAGCACCAGAGCTCAGCTGACAGATTGCTGGTCCTTGCTGTCTGCTCCATGCAGAGCACAAGCCCCAGGGAGCCTGGGGAACTCAGCTGGAAGGAGAGCAAGCTGGGGAGGAGAACAAGCTCTTGTACTTTGCTCCGTTTGCCTGGGAGGGGATACCTGCAATTGAAATATCCACTGGCTCCTTCATTCCTTCATTTGAACAAACCTCAAAAAGAAGTAAAAAAAAGTGGCTGGGATAGCAGATACAGCCTCCTACACTGGTTCATCTCAGCTACTAAGGAAGGGGGGAGTGGGGGAGCACAAACAAGCATCTGGTCTTCCTGATTGTCATCTGACCCATGAATTTAAAACCCTGTGAAATTCATCAGTGGGAGAGTTTCTCCCAGGGAGCAGTGCAGCACTCCTGGGAACAGAGAACAGCTCAGCACCCAAAGCAGCTCACCTGCAGAACTTCTCAGATATTCATATCCCTAAGGAGGCCTGAACATGATACTTTCCGCTCCTTTTCTCCACCATTTGGGATGCCACAGCCCAGAGGCTCAAAGCCCTCTGCCTCAAGTCCCTCTTATAAATCCCCTTCCTAAACACCCTGTCATGACTGGCTGCCAAGCTTCATGTGCTGTCAGAGAGGATCTTGGTACCTGTGGGCTGCTGAAGATCTCTGAGCACCTCTTGCACTCAAAGGCAGCAGTGCTGCTGCCAAGGTCAGTCCCATTTCCCACACACACCCCGACAGAAGTGGGTTTCAGCCAGGGACACAAAACTGGTAGAGCTGAACCATGCCCACTGGAGCTGCTGGAGTGTCCACTGCACATCCCCAGTGGGCTTCAGCACCCACACTGAGCTGCAGGAGAAAGGGAAGGGGATAGCCAAGTGAGAGATGCAAGAGACAGAAGTAGTGATGCCTGGTCACAGTTAGAGCTGAGTTTTAGATTTACCACCGCAGTTAAAACAAACAGCTAGTGCCAACGCTCAATACACTGAAATCCATTACGGTCCATTTTAAAACAAAATGAAATGTAAGTTGTTGGCCACAGTCATAAGTTGGTCCACAGTTTTGACAGGTTGCAATTAAGCATGTTGTAGAGAGGAGAGTGATAACCCAGAAACCCTTCAGCCCTTGGCCATCACACATGGCTGGTGAGCACAGGCCTGGGGCTCCTCCCCATTGCCCTCCACCCTCTGACATCACAGGGATCTGGAGATCCCCAGTGCTTCCAACAGTTGCCTGTTTATCATGGATGAGCACAGTTAATGTCATGAGAAGCTCTCATTGCTTCTCAGAGATGTGAAGCTGAGGAGGATCGTGCCCTGGCAAAGCAGCAAATGTGTTAGAAGGCAAGAAATGGACACCCAGCCAGGGGCTATCTCACAGTGTGCTGCAGAGCAGCTGCTTTGTTTGGCATGTGATAATTTAGGATAAACCCTTAGAAACTGTAGTACCACAGAGAAGATCTAAGGGGGAGTTGGAACCTAGATAAATCAGGCTTACATTCAGCAGACTGACCTCCAAACACAGGCAAATTAAGCACTTGCAGAGAGCTGGGGACTACCTACGCCAGTTTCAGAAGGCTCGATGCTTTTGGCAGATGCAGCCTGACTCTGCCTCCAGAAACAGGAGCAGTGATACTCAGTTGTGTATATAATGCTGCAAAGCCTGAACTGATTCCAATGATGAATTATTTCCTCTCCTATCATCAAAAGAGTGACAAAAATTATTGGCCCAGAACACACAGGTAGGTAACCCTTAGTGTAGTGTTACTGAAAAGTAGAAAACAAAATCAAACCCAACAATCATATTATAGGCAAAGAAAAAATAAAAGCCAGAAGAATGTAGAAGAATGTCATGTATTATAAGTGGATTCAACAGAAACTGGAGATTTGCAACCTATCTCCAGACATGCTACTCAAGTTTTCTTTGAAAAGGCTGTTGCAGTTAGATGTAAAATCATGTGGGTTGCTCCTCTGCCCTCCCCAGGGCAGATAAGCAATCAAAACAAACACATTTATCTGAGCGATCTGTTAATCCTCTGCATAAATAACATTTCACCATGCAAGTTTTATTAGGCTTAGTGTTCCTTGAGCATTGAGAAGCTTAGCGAAGTAGTTCAGTCCTTATCCTATGAGCACAACCACAAAATCCAATCCATGTTTGCATGTCCTAAGGTTACCCAGAGCTGTCTTTGGTCTCTCTTGGCACAAAATGAAGCTCTCCAGTCCACCTGAATTTCTGCTTCGTGGTAAAAGGGAGTAGGTGAGGAGAGCCTGGCACAGACTTTGAGTCAGACAAAGGATATGCGTTCACTTTTCCTCAGGCTAGCAGGAATACTCATCAGGCTCTCTCTTCCA
The DNA here is from genome assembly GCA_013396875.1 of Vireo altiloquus. Taxonomy (NCBI): domain Eukaryota; kingdom Metazoa; phylum Chordata; class Aves; order Passeriformes; family Vireonidae; genus Vireo; species Vireo altiloquus. Next base: position 320,065 of record VZRF01015562.1, read on the forward strand.
AAGCCAAGAAGCTCCTTAGTTTGTTCTTTCAGCATTCTAAGTCTGGAGTGGCAGCTCCCTGCACAGCTGCTGGTTAGAGGAGGCTGAAGGCCGGCTCAGGGAGAGCACATGCCCTTAAGGGCTCTGTGCTGGAGTCGGGGAGGCAAAGCTTTCCTGAGGAAAGGTAAGCAAAACCCTTCCAGAAATGCTGCCAAACCTGAAAGCTCAGGGGATACTTTACAGAGCATACCTGCCAGGCACAAGGTGCTGCTGAAGAGTTTGGAAGGTGAATAAAGAGGGTGGTCTTGCTGGGATGAGAAGGCATCTGCCCCCAGCAGCCTTCCCAAGGGTTTCTGAGAACTGTCCACCTTGCAGCTCTGGACCTCTCTGGCTCTTGTCATAATCCTTCCTACAGGTGTGCAGGTTTTGAAACAAAGAGCTTTAAATCTAACAGCAAAAAGCTGCTAGATGAACATTTCTAATAAAAATTTTGAGTCAAAATTTGGAACATATCGAGAATTTATTCACCATAGACATGTTCAAAGAAACAACAATTTTCAGGCATTTATATACCCTATAACATCCAAGATTTTTTAATAGACACTCCCAAAAATCCACCCAATTTATTGCATCATGGTATAGGTGTTTTGTTTCTTTTAATTACTACCAGGACACCTCATCTATCTTTGTTTAATGGATAACTCAAGTTTTATCCAGCTAAACAGTGCCTTATTAAATTTGCTGTCCTGGTTAGACAATTACTATTGATTAAGTTTTCTGGGGTGTACAAGCCTATGGAGTGGCTCCCTTACTGCACCTGCAATGTATTAATCAAGTTTTCTGGGACGTACAGGCCTTTAACTCCTTAACTTCCTCGTGGTATCTTTCTTGTTCTATTACATCTAATTTATCTCAAATTATATGATAACCATCAAAAAATTCGTTATTGAATTTTGTTGTTCAACTATTGATTAAGTTCTCTAAGGGGTTTATGTCCATGGAGTTCCTTTCTGCAGGTGCAGTGAGGTCATTTCTCAGAGTTTTCTACTGACACTTAGCCAACACAGAGCTAAATCAAAACCAGCTAAAATAACACATTCAAGCATTCCTTAAATAATTAAACATAGTTCATTACAAATTTTTTAAAGAATCACAAAACTCCTGGCTAAGATATATGGTGTCAGTTCCTTCTGGATACAGGACTTCACCAGGAAAGAAAAGGCCACTGGCTGAATCTGAGGCCATGCAGACACACAGAGGTTTTATTTGGAAGCACATTTCTCCTCACTGACCTCACACAGCGTTGGTCATTTTTGTACTTTGTACTGGAGGGGCCTGGTTTTGCAAGGTAAGCTGTAAAGCCCTGGAAGGAAAAGGAGCTGCCAGAATATAGAAGTGCTCTGACACGTGTTCCCCTAAATGCTGGAACTTGGTGAGTGAGGCTGGGGGGAAAATGTAAAAGGCAAGTCAAAAAAGCCATCAAGAGTAAGACTGAATAGCAGTGCTCACTGCTGGGGACAGGGGGGAGGCACGGACAAGCCCTTTGCTGAAAGCACTGTGCACATCCTATCCCACACTTTCTGTGAGGAGTGGTACCACTCAGAAAGCACGGAGCTGAAAAAGGAAGAGCATAATGGCTGCGAGAACTCATCTCCTGAGCTTGTCCGAGACACGTAAGTTGCGTGTGAGGCCCCTGAAAGGCTGAATGAGCTCTAAGCAGCTGTTTGGTCACTGTTCTCCCTTGAGGGCACCCACACTCAGTGGGGTGGCTCTGGCAATTAGGGATGCTGTTCCCCCTTCCTTGGTTGAGGACCTTATCATCAGCATCTCAGTAGGGAGTGGGTCCTCCTCTGAAGAAAAAAGAAGACTTGGATTTCATAGTGTGGTCTGGACTAATCTCCCTCTGTCAAGCACTGGTTCTGTTTATTGCTGCCTTCTTAAATACCATTATCTCAATCACAGCAGTACTATATGTCATTGTTTTAAACACTTGTACAGAAAGGCAAATTATTTTCTAAAAGTCAGAATCTGATACCAAGTTTATGAAAAGATATAGTCAAAAGCTTGCCAGATACTATATACCTGGCAGTGATTAAGAAATGTTATTTGGAGCTACCAAAGGTAATTGGTGACAAAAGTAATCTTTATTCCAGTTTTATAAATGAGGTAACTGAGGCATGGAAAAATTAAGTGACTTGTTCAGGGCTGTATGGAAAGCCTTGGTCATGGCTAGGAGGAGTTTACTAACTTCCAGTCCGAAGCCCTTTAGCTGTGTGTCTTCACTTCTTTTTCCTGACAAAAACTCGACCTCTCTTGCAGATGAGAAAACTCTGCGAGAACAACTTCAGGAAGTTTCTTGTAAGCAGCAAGCTAATGAATCTTACTTTTCCTGTGGATTTGCATCCTGAAAGCTCAAATTCTCATCCTTAGCAGACTCCAATGACACCAACACCCTCCCGCACAGCTCCCCCCAACCTGCTTGTCTCCCTGGACCCAGCCACAGCCCGCGCATCTCTGCTCCTGTGGGAGAGCTGCTGGTGATGGCTGTCCTCTTGAGGAAGGAGGTGACTTTGTATCTCTCTCATTTACACCGTAGCTGACCTTCATGGAAAACCTGTAAGGTCAGCAGTGTCTTTTCAAGTCCTTCTTTGAAATGCAGTTGGACAGGTTCAACAGCCACTGGGAGATCATGGTTTCTCCAGGGAAGGAGGCTAAAGCTTGAGCTAAAATGCCTGCCACTGTCTGGAGCTGTGGGAAGCACTGTGAATGTTCCTGTTCAGCAAGCTGGCAAGGAGGACATTTTGGAAATAATCATGGAAACATAGAATGCCTGGGTTGGAAGATACCTTGAAGATCATCTTGTTCCAATCCCCCTGCCATGGGCAAGGACACCTTTCGCTAGACCAGGTTGCTCAGAGCCCCATCCAACCTGGCCTTGAACCCTTCCAGGGATGTGAAATAGTCTAGTTTTTTAGTACTTACTCTGCCTATCTTCCAGGAAATCACAGCAAGAATTACCGTGCTGCGTTGTGGATGTTCCTCAGCAGCTTGCCATCTCCCCATCAGTGAGCATGTCACTGCTGGAGGCCACAAAGCCATGACTACCTTCAGCCACAGGCTAGTGGCTGTGTGACCAGAACTTGGGGCAAGCTTATAGCCACCCTATGGTTTATCTCTCAGATTTGTAAGAGTGGCACTAAAGTACACTGGCAACCAGGATTTATTAAAAGTAATTAACAGGCTGTTAACTGTACAGTTATTTTCACTGCTATTCATAGATTGCCTTGTTTACTGGCTATCTTTTTCCCTCATGCATCATCCTATGTTGTTAATTAGGTACCAGCCTGCCTGATGCCAGGAGCACAGCACAGCATGCCCTGGCTGGTATGAAAGAACCAAAATATTCAAACCAAGCCATACAGCTTGAGAAGAAGCCTCAGAGTCCATCGTATAGCAACAGCACCACTGCCCCTTTCTGATTTTCACACTGGAAACAGTGCTCTATCTAATGCAGTCCAACAGTAAAGACTATGACAACATTTCAGACATGTTTTCTGAAAAATGAGAAACTTCTTTCCATAGCAAAAATCCACATACTCTTCTTTTGTCCACTTCAGTAGTGACAATGACTGCAAGAGCTGTGGAGACGGGGGAAAGTAAACTGCCAAAAGCTTGTAAAACTTTAAAACAGAAAACTCTGACCTGGCATTGGTGAAGCTGGGCGTGATGGAGCAAAATCCATACACAGATATTAACTACACAACAACCATGAGACATTTGTTAGTATTATCTATACTTACCATCACATACTCTGATGTCTTTTTTCTCTGTGAAAATGTGAAGTGATCATGGAAAAGAAAATCATGATCACAGGATGCATCTACTGAGGTGTACTTGGGAGACAAAGGGGAATGTGAACACCAAACTGCAAGGTTTTGCCTAGCCATCTTCTAAAATCTCAAATATTACTCTTTTCACCTGTACAGCCTTTGAGGTTTTATCTCTTTATCTTCTTTTTTATCTCTTTATCTCACTTCTACTACTTTTCATTGTTTCCTGCTTTATTCCACTGTGCTTTCTTGCCTCTCCTCTTCCATCCTCATGGCCCCAGTGCACTGCAGGCTGTCCTCCCCAGCAAATGGTGCTAATCCTCACCTCCCACTCTACCTGCAGTTACTGCCCAGTAGGAAGCAGGATACCCAAAAGGGACAGGTTCAGAAATAAGATTCAGAGAAGAGAAAGCTCAGAGGAAGCCTCTGCTTTGGGCCAAGTGGGATCCTTGACACAGGAGAGTGTTGTACAATGCAATGGTGCTGTTGCACTGCAATAAGGCAAAGAAGGTGCATTGGAGGTGCATTGACTCCTTTTTAGAGACCTTTCTGAGTGAACATGTGGTAGGGAGGGTTGCTGTGAGAGAAGGGGTTAGATTGAGTGACAAAGGTAGTTCCTTCCAGATGTATGTTTCATTGCTACCTCTCACATATCATCAGCACACATGGATTTGCAGTCTGGGACTTCACCATGGGAAAAACAAAACTTTAGGTGTCATTACTCTTCTAGAGCTCTAAATCAACCTCTTGAATTGCAACCGTCAGTAGAGCAGAAATTGAAGCCCTAGAATTATACAGTCATCCTAAACTGTGCTATCATAGCTAGGAAGGCAGAACTAGTCTGCATCAGACCTCTTTTCAAGGTGCACTTCAACAACACTCAAAATTGAAGACACTGTACCATCTAGACACACAGAGAACTGAATTGTGGTTGATTACAGTAAAACTCATCCTGCTAGAGATGTCTCCAATCCCTTGCCCAATCATAGCAGCTTCAAGTGATCCTGATGGATTCAGCAGGATCCATTATCTGTCATCTGTTTCAAGGGTAATCCCAGTAGATGTCTTTGAAAGACATTTCATATAGAATCAGCTTCATTGCATGACTCCCCTTTTAGTTACTTTGGGTCACTTGTAGTTCACAGTCATCCCTGTCATCCATATGTCTGTCTCAGCCATGTGCATGCCAATGAATGGAAAGACAATGCTGGATTGATTATCTTCTGCACGATGGTGACACGACGCCCTGGCAGCCTCCCTGCCTCACTTTAGATCACAAACAGGCTCAGTAACCACTTACATGTGTCAGGCAGATAAACAGTTGTAGCTACCTGGTTGGAGGATGAAAACCATGGAGGCTCATTCCCTCCTACTGGCAAATGGCACTCGGTGTTTTGCTCTAAGAGCATTTTCCAGCACAGTGTTTTTTACTGAGTAACTCCTACCCCACCTGAGAATGCCCAGAATTACCCACAGAATTTGCCAGATGCCTCTGGCACACCTTAGAATGGGTTGTTAATGCCCTGCACTGCTGTCCAGCCCACTGCCCTGGAGCTTTTTCATCTCAGAAATAGCCGAATCTAGGATATCTTTCCACTTTGAAAAATAGCCTGTACTAGAAGTAGAAGCAAATTCTTAGGATACTGTTTCTAATTACTGTTTCAACATGGTATTGTTTGGTTTCATTCATAAAACTTTTACCAGATGTGGCTTCTTTCTTAGATACTCTTTTCTCGTATTTCCTTTTTAGAAAATTAGGTGTCATTTAGCCACAGTTTGTGGTTAAATATTTGTTTCCATTTCCTTTTATTTCATAAATATATTAGGTTGTAATCCCATTTGGGGGTTTTTGTTTTATTTTTTGCAAAAGAAAGTGGAAAGAAGCAGGATGACATTGAAATGCATCTCTCTATGACTGTTTCTTTTATTCCTATTTACTTACTTTTCTCAATATTAAAAAAAATATTAGGATAAAGTGGTTTTTTGCATACCATTTGCCTTTGTTTTTCCATCTTTTTTGTTTTCTTCTTTTTTTTTCCTTCAGTTTTATACTTCCTCACCACCCACAAGAGACACGTGAATAAGATATCACCAAAAAACTTCTTTTTGCTTAGGCAGCTTGAACTCTTCCAAACTGAATTTAGCATAGTTTTTGCTAACACATCTTGTGAACAGAGGTGGTCCGACCAATACAGAATTTAAAGGTAAGATATTTTTGAGGGTTAGCAAGCACAGCGATTGCACAGCTCTCCTTTCTCTTTCACCCTCTGTAGTCATGTACAGAAATCCATGACTTTTGTTCATTCACTGGTCAAAGATTCACTGGATAACAATTCACTGTTCATGAATCTTTAAGCCATTTGCTGCCACTTACTGGATAACTAGACATCCTGCTTCAAAAAAAGGGGGAAAAAAGAATCAGAAGAGGGCTCGCAATGAAATTCAAAGTAGGCATCACCTGAAGCCTGTGCCAGTGTAAGAAAAATGTCAAGGGCAAAATGAACATTAAAGTTGTTCCACTCACTGGAGACCAGGTTCTTCGTTAATGAGTTACAGCTATAAAATGCCTGTAAACTGCACCACCCCAGTTGCTTCCTCCTCCTCTGCCCTGCTCCATACTGGCTGCATGAATCTCTTGGGAGTGGGAGCAGGCAACTGGAACACCAAAGCAAAAGGAAATTCAATGCATTTGCAGAAGAGTTGGAGATAAAGTAACACCTACCAGGAAGAGAGGATGTATTTTCCTACCTTTCTCATTTTATTTCCATGTGATTTTATTTCCTGAGGATACTAGTACTGATAGCATGGCTATTTCCTTAATGAAATGAGAGGTTAATTTTGTTTAGCTGTATTTGAAGAGTTTTGCCATCGACAAAGAGACGGCTAAAAGAACATTAGAAGATGCAAAGCCAAATATTTGCAAATAATAGATATGACTAAAATGATAGAAATAAGATATTGCCTTTACACTATGGTCTATTCTTTAGTCACAGAAGAACATAATATTTTGCTGGAATTGCTGCCCAGCTGGGAACGGGAGGGTGGGGTACATGAGCCTTTGGTCTATCCTCAGTTTTAAGTCCCTCTTCCCTTGCCTACTACACACTACTGAGACCCTGTTCTGAAGGCAGAGTTATTAATTTGTTCCCAGGCTGTCCTGAAGACGTGTTATCCCATTATCCAAGTACAACACAACTCCAAATAAATTCATTTTTCGCATTGCCTCAAACAGAATTGCTGTGAATTTCTCATTTCACAGCTGACAGCTGAGATGCAATCAGAGATGTCCACAATATTTTCATGAAGGAAACAGCCAGCTCTCAAGCAGGCAGTCTGGCAGAGTGAAACACTACCAGTAGCCACTTTGGAAAAGCCTGATTTTAGCAGCTTGTCCAAAATTTCTGTGACAGAGCCAAGAACAGAGCACAGTTCTGCATTGCAACACCTGTTTTCTTGGCTATGCATCTTTTAACTCCCTGGATAACACGACCAGGGTCCAACAGTTTCCATCAGTCAATAAACCTGATCTGTCCCCAAAACAAGTGTATGATGTCCATCAGTTGAGATGGAAACTCAGGACAATAACAAGTGATCAAATATTTAACACTTCCAGACCGGATATCACTAGCCAGATTTTGAGGTTGGAATAGAAAAACTTCAGCTGCCTGGAAACCTTCCTGACAGGTCAGGAGATGCCAGATCCTGCTTTCTGGAGAAACAAATCCATTGAACTGGGCAAGCAGGGAAGATCTTAGGCCACTTCAATTTCCCCAAGTCATTCCCGTTTATGACCACCTTTTAATGAACTACAAAGTAAAAACACTATGATATGAAAAAAATATGACTTTGCTGTTCAATGTTTCCTGTTGCACAGAGGGGTTTAAGGTACAGAAAAAAATCCTTCACCCTCATGGTGTGACCAGTAACCAATCCTTTCCTCTATACTGCTTTCTAACTTTCGCACCAATTCTCATTTCTAATAATTATGTTGTGTTGTTTTTAGCAGCAGAAAATGGTGGCAATTGGAGAAATGAGAAATCTTGCTTGTCATCAGGGTCATCCTGTAACACCAAAGCTGTCTCTAGTTCTATGAACACACAATTTACCTAAGCAGAATGTTAAGAAACTGCAAAACGCAAAGCCATCTGAAGCTGAAGGAAGCTCACACATGCTAGACCTCTCCCACACTGGTTCACATCCCTCACCTCCATAAAGTGGAAAAGCATTCAGAAGTGGAGCATCACCAGTGAAGCAGCCTCCTGGGCAATCATACTGAACTTATTCATTAATTGTTTCTTTTATTCATTGTGTGGCCTTTTTTTAAAGGAAAAACGAACCCAAGCACGTGGTGTTTTGCTGGTGCTTTGCACACAGTGGCTGTGGGCCAGCTAAGGAGCCATGCCACAGCTCTCTTCCACTGCCTTCACAGCTCCAAGAAAGAGCATATCCAAGGAGCAGGGAGGTGTCTGCTGCCTCGCCTGCACTGCCTGCAGAGGCAGGAAGGCAGGGAGGAATGCTGCACTGTGGCTTGGAAACAGGAGATGGGAAGATAACAGCAGCTGCCCTTGAGTACGTGGGGTGAGGGAGCTCCCTTTTCCTCAGTCCTTGGCATCGAAGTGAGGACAGCCTTACTCAGGATGGCTGTCTGGAGAGGAAAATTTCCATGTTCACTGAGGAGAGAAGTGGTGTTTGCGCTTTTCCTGAAGGCACAGTCGTTTTTAACGTAGCTGCTGGCCTCCTTATTCTCACAATAAAATGGAGTAGGCCTTACAACATGACAAGTTTTATTGTCTGTTGGCGGCAAAGAAAGTGGCACACTTTCTACTCACTATGTGGGATGCTGCATTTCATGCCTTACTTTACACTGACCTCACTCACAGTATGATCAGAGCACTACGAAAAAAAATTTTAAAATCCAAACACTCAGCCCTCCTAAATCATCTTTACATTTTTTGCTACTTTAAAAAGTAAATCTTGAGTGAAAATACTGCAACTCTACTGAGGTTTAGCTTTTCCTTCTGCCAAGGATGTAGCAGAAAAATTACTCCTAGTGGGGAGAGGCCATGGTGTCCAAAGGGAACAATATGTCCATTGAGACTCCCCCTCTGACATCTCTGTAGGAAGTGAGTTCTGCCAGCAGATGCCAAAGGTAAACCCTACCATATGCCTGACACCACATCCACCTGGTTAACATATTGGGATCAAAACAGAAGAGACAGCACATACTAATGTACAGACATCTGAAGGCAGAAAAAAGCAAAAGGAACAACCTAATGGTTAGGAGTATCTCTGTGCATCAGCTACGTTTAAATTTCAGATTAATATGCAACTGCAGTAGCACAGAGGCTCAGGGACCACAGGAAGGATGCATTACCTACAGAAATCACACACAGTACTGGTGTTCGGAAGCCCGAGGGAGTCGGTTTCTGCAGTGATATCGCACATGCCACAAGAAACTATTTCAAAACCACATGAGGTCTGACACCACAGCCTGTCCTCCTGCAGTTCAGGCATCGGTGTGAGTGTCTGGCTTTATTAAAACTGCAGACATCAAACTGGCTGCCATGTCTGTCCAACTGTGTTTAAAAACCCCCTGACAGAAGAAGGTCTGCACGAGCAAGGTTGGATATAGCTCTGGCTAAGGACGTGCTATGAGCTCCGGATGCAAGTCGCTGCAAAGCCAGAAGCAGATGCATTCAAGGCTGAGCTTAAAAGCCAGATGAAAGACAGATTCAGCCTTTTAGCTGCTCCAGTGTAGTGTGCAGCCAACAGGACTTGAACTCAAAGCTGTGGTGTGAAAGAGGTCCCACTGGCCAGCTAATCACGGCTGGTCTGTGCAGAGCAGTGCATCTCTGCAGCCAGGGCCGGCAGATGGGCACTGCTGTGGATATTTTGTTAACCTGTATGACTAAGAAGGGGATGTTTGTCTTATATTTTCTACTTGAGATAACAGCTTTCCTCCAGCAACTGCTTTCCTTTAGTTCTAGGTGGATTGGTTTGATTGTAACAAGCAAAATATAAGCAGAAGTTATTGTTTCTCAAAACAGTCTTCTTCTGCCTTATTTGCACTTGGGGGTTCTGCCTTTTAAACTCTTTTCCCACCACAACCTGTGCATATTCTCTTTTTTTTGTTCATATATATGTATATGTGTCCAAACACACAAACACAAATACTCACACACATACACATGCACATATTCCCTATAGCATTCACTAAATGGCAAAAGCAAGTGCTTTAATACTTGTGCATATAATGTCCTGTGTACTGTTACAGCTCACTACTGATGGCATATTAATCTTAATTTTCTTAGATTAGATTTTCAAATTCATCTTCTTTGTAATTTCTGATTAGTTTTAAAATACCAATAAATGTCCAAAATGTGGTGGGAATGTTGCATGGGTCTTCCTCTATTCCTTTCAGCTTCTCAAGAGAAGTAAAATATCTTTGTAAAGTAAAATGCTTTAAATATTTCAGACTTCACTTGCTATTTGCTGCTCTCTCCTTTTTTTTATTTTGCCCAAGATTACTTCCATCTTGTCTTCCATAAAAAAGTAGATCCATCAGAATTAAAAATATTTTTAAATTAATGTATGATTATGCATATTTCCTCTATGAATTCATTCACGTGAAATAATTATTTCTACAAGTCAGCAATTAATGAAAAAATTTATATGAATGAAAAGTCAGCAATTTATGAAAAAAAAAATGATAGCATTACAAATCTGGGAATTAATATATTGATTGACCAACAGGTCACACACCATTTCAGTATTCTTCTACCTGAGTCTTTACACTGAGAGTCATATTTCTATTCTGAGAATCAGATTTCTACTGTAGATTTGTGCTGTTACACCTTTGCAAACATTCTTGTCAGGATAGATCAACTTCTTCAGTTATTTACAGGCCTCAGATTTAAAGGGAAGACAGTGCTTTGTGATTTCTTTTAATTCTCAGGGCAAGAATATGATCATGGTGATTTTTTTGTAGGTTTGTGTCTCTAAATCTTATTACAAACCTGTTTTAAACACAGAACATCCAGCTGATCACCACTGGCTTGTATTCCCCCACGTCCTTGATGTTTCCTATTGATAAATCATTTCCAGCATGGGACTCGGAAAGCACCCCTGGGTGCTCCAGCTTAGGCAGAGTCTCTGAGGCCACATCCGTGTAAAGAGAGGGGACCAGGGTGTCCTTACTCCTTGGCCAGGCCCAGCTGCCCTGCTGCCTGTCAGGCAGCCCTCCAGACTCTGGCTAAGGGTATGTTTGCACAAGGACTCCTTGAATTCCTCCTTCCACAGGTGACTCAGATGACAGGAATTCAGCCTTACCATAATTCATGCTCAGTTGCCTTTATAACTTGTCCCTTAATTAACTGATGCATGCAAGAAACCTGTTCTCCCAGCTAGTCAAAAAGTGGCTATGCAACATTAATCCGTGGACTTTTACTGTATCAACAGTGACCAGCACAAATTATTTCAGCTACCTGACTTGGATCATTTTGGACAGAAGTGAAGTCCCTGTGCATAAAGAAACATTGTTTCAGGCCAGCCTCTCCTATGAGCAAAAATACAGATTTAAGGCAAATTTAAGAGGCCAATGTTCCCAAAATGTCACGGGACACTGAAGTCTCCCTGCATCCCAAGCAGTTATCTCAAAGAACAAACAGTTCTATTTTCTAGAGCTGAACTTGTGGGAGTATTTACTAAAATGTGTAGCCCAACCAAAACAGTGAGTATCAATATACCCAGATAATCAACCTGGGTCTCTTCCTTCAGGCCTAGATTCCTTCTCTCCTCCCAACCTCTGCTTTTGTACAGTGTCAATGGATATCGTTAACCCCACATCATAGTTAATTCTAGAAGAAATGACTGCATTTCGCTTATGAAAAACACACAATGTTACAGTTTTTTGTTATCCTTTGCTCTGTGACAGAGCCTGACAGGCCTGTCTGTCCCCCGCCGTGCACTGCTCCCTGCTGCCCTGGCAGTTGTGCCAACAATGACTGTGTGCCCGGCAAACCGGATCAGTGAGCCCATCCTTTAACTGCCTTAAAAGAGCTCCAAAAAAAAAAAAAAATTCAAAACAAAACACATCCAGGGCTGCACTGCTCACAAAGAAAATGTAACATGAAACTACAGCCTCCTTTTATCTCTCCCTCCCTCAAAATAGTCAGTTCTTTGATGAATGAAATACACTGAGTTTTCTCACTGTGGCTTTTAATTCTAGTTCAGCATGAAAAATGTCAGCACATCAGGTTTTTATAAAAGAACAGAAAATCCATTTCCTTTTTGGGGTCAATTAAACAATTGGTGTTCTTTCAGAGCAGCAAAACTGTATTTTTAATGGCAAAGAAATGAAAATAGTGATTCTTAGTGGTATTCTTCAACCCTATACTTTTTTTTTCTCTCAAGACTTTCCTTTTTCCTTGCTTTTGTTTATCTTGTGGAGGGAAAGGAAAGTTTGAAAACACGCAAGCTCCCTATCAGACCTGCCTTATCTCATCTCAAGGTGTTAAAAATGAGGGTTTCCTTGTGGTGGATAAAGCTGCAGCCAAGCGGAAGCCACGTGTCTCCAGCCGCTCCCTGCTGCCTCCTGAGCAGACAGGGAGAGGAATGCTGGCATCTCACAAAGAACTAAGCACAGAAGGACCTGAAAATCTTCTCATCTGCCATCACTGTGACTCCTTGCATCAGAGGAACAGCTCTCTCCTCTTTTGGATGAAAAAATTTCTTTCAGCTCTCTTGTTCTCCTAAAATGATCACAGGTTAACTCCAAATCTCTGTCCTCCAGAATGTCCCAGTTATAGCCCCTCTCTCCCAGCCTCCAGTACATTCTACCTCCTCCACGGAACTGTATGTCCATTTACCCATTCACCAGAGCCCACCAGGCACCAGGATATGCACTCACCCACTCCACCTACAGCTGGAACCCTCGAAAATAACTGCAAACCCAGGTCATTGCTCACCCAGCCCTTAGGCAGAGAACAGAAAACACAGAAATCCCAGATGCTGCTAACATCCACACCCTCCATACATCCACTGGTCACTCAGGATATTCAGCATCCCTGACTGGAGCCGATTCCCACTCTGCTCCGCCAAACTTCATGACTTTGGGCAGCCAGTTACCTGCCATGCCTCTGAAAAGATAAACTGCAAGCAGAGGCACAGGTTCATATGAGTAGTTTGCAAATCTGCACATTAGTTCGTTCCAAAATGTTTGTAAGACATTATATGTGGAGCTGTGAAGGATTTAGCAGCCAGATAAGCAATGACAGTCTGCCTCTGCTGACAGCTGGAGCAACAGGACCAAGGAAACAGCTTTGGCCATCATCAATCTGACCCTGATACCTCCTCAGGTGTGGGCAAAGCTTTTGGGTGGGAGTGAAGCCCAGCATAAGGAAAGGGGCAAGCAGGATACACCAAAGTTCAAAGGAGGGAGTGCACTAGGCTTTGTTCTGCTTTAATTCGAGCATGCTGAACTCAGTTTTCCACGGTTGTGATCCTTCGAAGATGCCTTCACTCCACCTGGTTCTGTGTTAAAGAAAAAAAGAGACCAAGAGTTCAAGCTTTTCAATGTGTATCCCAGAACAAGGATTTCTGCATGAAAGTGACGGAGTTTGGAAGTACATCAACATGGAAACGAGGACCTTTTACCTTCCAGCAAGGAAAAAAAAACATCTTCCAGAGAAATATTTAACTGCCTTTGCCTTAAGACAGCCATTCCAATGCGAATGAGGATGTGCTTATTTTGGCAAGACTCTCCTAAACTGAGCTGTTTTGTGTGTGGTTAGGAGTGCTGGATGCAGGCTCAGTAATTTGCTAGTGGCTGGTTGTGGTAGGCAGTTCTTGGGAAGAGGCTGACTAGACAGCCAAAATGTAGGTCACCAGTGGGTGGAGTTCACATCCTCCGGGCTCTGCTGCAGTCAGTATGCATAAGTTACTTCTCCCTCAGAATTTGAAATTAATGACGAAGCCTGAAAGCTGGGCCACTAACTATAAGTCCTTAGGATGATAATTTAATTGGTTACTCATTTATGTATGGTGCTGTTTAATATCTAGTCTGTTCCTGGATTATCTGTTAGCCAGGAGAACTTCCATGTGCAAGGACATAGGTGTTACTCTACAGTGTTTAAATGTGCATGGGCATTTGTAGTCAATACACAAAACATATTTTGATAACACAGTTGAAGACCATTAGTCACATTTTCAAAGCATCTCCTTCCTATCATGTTCATGGCAGTTCAGAGCAATCTTTTGGCTCCTCAGCTCCAATGGCCATTTAACTGGCAGGGCTTTGCAGCAGTGATGGGTGAGAGCCATGTTGTCTGGCCAAGCATTCAGCAAGAGCAGTCAGGGGAGAGCACTAGTTTCTCAAATGACCCTTTAAAATCAGCTCTATATAGCATTGTGCCAGTTGTTATTCGTCCTGCTGCATGCACTTCAGGAAAGAAAAAAACAACCCAACCCTCAAACCTTAATAGCTTTTCTAAACAAGAAGCCAGAACAACACACCCTTTTATGTTTGCACACGCTCCACAGCTGCCTTAACTCCCGGCTAAACCACTGCTGTATATCTGCATAATCTTAAACCTTAGCAAATTAGAAAATAAATATATGTGCATGCATTTGAAATGGCACATTGTCCTCCAGGCTTTATCTCTCTGTAACTGCTGAAATTGTCTGACAGGGATATTCCTTGCAGTCTTATCACATGGATCTGTGGTGAAAAGGTTTCAGCAGTTTGCAGTGCAGATATACCATCAGGACTGTCACGGGGTTACTTTGGGGAGATTTGTAAAAACCAGCTCTCCCTGGAGGAGATTGCTGGAGAGCAGAGGCCTCCTCTGCATGTACTCTCTGCACAGACAGGGTTCCTGCATACAGACCTCTGATTCATCGAATATCAGACTTACTGCCTAAAAACCAGTTGCTTCAGTCATCTCTGCCAAGAGGAAAACTGACAAGGCTAGTTGGAAATTGGCCTGAGTGATGAATGTCTCTGGGAGGTGTGCTGGTAGGATTTGTGAAGCAAAGCTGGTTAAGATATCTGGTGCTGGAAGTTTAATTCTGACCAAGTCATGTAAACAAAAGCTTTTGCCATACTGCTTCACATTTGTAGTCTGCTGCTCTGTGGGAAAAGGGTTAAGGACTGTAGATAAAGGTATTTCATATAAAGAAAGCACTCCTGGCACCACCAGCAGCCCTACATCGGGATACATTCCAATGTGTATGCCTGCCCTTGCTGCTGGCTGTGAATGGTCTGAATTAGGCACAATCACCTATCAGGATAGTCCCTTTGAAGGCCAGGCATGTGCAGTTCATGAGACCAAAGATGGAAATAAAATAACAACAACATGCCCAGCATAGGCTGGCCAAAGAGGGCACCGAAGAAATTTTACAGGAGAAAACTCAGGTGTCTCAGAAGAATAGATACTGTGGGATGAAGCAGGTTTGCTGTCACATGCATCCAGGGGATCAAATTCACCTGGGTTGCACATTAGGCATCTGATTGCTCTTCTGGCTTGGGCTGTCTAGAGAATTTACACAGGAGATCTGAGGTAGAATAGATGATCTGTCTCTGATTTTCCAACTCCCAGTTCAGTGCCTTAACCACAGGTGCCACCTCCTGCAGTGGCTCTGAGCTCATATGGATGCTGGAGTCCTTCCAAATTAGCAGTGATACCAGAACGGAAATGGCCCTTTCAGCACAAAATAAACACAAATAGTCCATAAATGCTAATGATACAATTTAAGTGTCTCTGTGTTCAGTGAATTCAGCCTCTCACCTCCAAATGCTGGCAGCTGAAGTTTCTTTTGTCTAAGATCAAACACTGATTACTCTAATGGGCTTTGTGTCAGTAATCTGTTTTAACACTATGGTTAATATCTGACAATTTTGCTAGATTAGCATCAAAGACTAATGGAAAGACTGAGGTAAATGTATTCACGACAGTCACCATGTAGTTCAACATAAAGATGCTTGCTGTCAAAGAGGAGTTTTCTATTATAAACAAGTATGTTACTATTAATGCAGCTGTATAACTTCTACGATTTGCAGTTGGGCCCTTTTTGACAGCCAATGTCAAGTAACTAAACCACACGAAAATTAAGATTTTAAATGGAAAAAGTCTTTTTTTTTTAAAAAAAAAGGTGGATAAAAAAGAGGAAAACTTGCAAAGTTCTGCCTCTTGCCCGCCCCCATCACAATCTCAGCCTTTGCCTTTGTTTGTAGTTGCCCTGCCTCTCCATTCAGTACATAAATGGCCAGCCAAAGATTAAAGCCAACAGGATCAGATTTCATAGGATGCTCTGGTATCTAAGGAATGATTGAAGGGTGAGACAAGATATAGAAAGGAATTTAAACCTCAATGAAAAATGACGAGAAAGATCTTCAGCCTGAGAACACACAGTATGAAAAAAGAGGATACACAGATTTTATTCATATATGCATGCTCCATTAAGATTACATTCATTGAAATATGTCATTAAAAATGACCCCAAAAGGTCAAGGTTCCTTAACTAATGATGATTCTGCCTCACAAACTGCAGGCACTGAAACACTGCACAGTTTCCATTGAGCTGTGCCCAAGAAGTCACTGTGACAATACACATGTAATATTTTAAGCACAATATTCCATAAGAGAGTTTTTTAAAAAGGCATTTTCAGCTGTTTCCACTGCTTGTATTTCATGTAAGGCTAAGCAGGAATCATAGCTGTGTGCACAGATACTGAAGTGCGGGACAGTGGCCAAAGCATGGATTTCCACTTTGGTTTTATGATGTTTTGATCAGTACAGACCTTTAATTTTTCTTTGTTAGTCGCTAGTGATCAAATCCTACAGTACAGGGACAGACGAGATGTTTGATGATTTAGCTGTTACTTGGGACAGTGCTGCTAAGGCTGCCACATTTCACCTGCTTTGTAAGTGGATTTCACAGAGATACAGAATCACAGAGGTTTTCCATTCCAACCCCCCGCTCAAAGCAGTCACCTAGAACTGGTTTCTGAGGACAGTGCCTCTTTGGGGTTTGAACACCTCGAAGGAAAGGCTCCACAACCTCTCTGAGCAGCCTGTGCCAGGGTTTGATCTTCCTCACAGTAAAGAAAGTTCTTCTTTATATTTAAACAGAGTTTTTTGTATTTCAATTTGTGCCTCTTTCCTCGTCTTTTCACTGGACACTACTCTTGAGAGCCAGACTCTGTTATTTGTTTTTATGTCTTTTTATTATATTTTATGTCATAATACAACATAATATGTCATAATGTTATGATGTGAATATTAGACATGTTACTATCTTTCACGTCACATTACTATGTCTTTGTTATATTCTCCCATCAGGTATTTCTCTGCATTGATAAGCCTCACTCATTTATTTACACAATTTGTTTGCTTTCTCTCTATGGCCATGGTGGTTTCCTCAATGCTGGCCCTAACTCCAGCACACATTTGACCTCAAGGCCCACCCTTTCTCCTTAAAGTCACTTGAATGCATTAATGCTTCATGGAATAGCAGTACTGTCCTTACAAACACATTGCAAGATCAAATTTCAGGAATGACATGGTGAATAAGAAAACACTGGTTTAGCTAAGTTTCTTCTGCTCACACTGAGGCCCATATGCCTTATAAGTGCAAGAAAAGGAAACTGTCTTCTCCTTTGGCAACCTGTAAGAAAAGTTCTGTTGGAAGGAAAAAAACAAGAGGTGGAATATAAATGCCACTTCATCATAATTTCAAGCACTTGGCCCTGGGAAGCAATCCAATCCATGTGACATATTGCTCAGACACTCTGTACAATCACTGCAGAGTAATCAAGTTCAGACACTTCCCCCTCTCCTCTGACAGCATACCACAGGGACTGCGTGCACCCCAGCAGCAGCAGCTCAGTCTGCTTGGGTGTGTTGTTTACTTCCTTCACAAACGACATACAGAACTTGGGAAAAAGTTATGGCCCTTCATCCATTTGGAATCATGGCCACAGAGCCTCCTCCAAGGACAGGTGCCAGGAAGAACACAGCTGAAACTTACACAGTTACTGTCCTTGAAAGTATAGGAGCTAGAGGCTGTGATTTTAACAATCTGTGTAGTCCACAGGGTTAAAGCTCTTTTCATGTCAGAAAAGAGCTTTAACCAGCTGGGCAGGACCCTCCAGGGAACACGCTCGTGGCTGACCTTTGGAAGGCAGACAGCAACTGAAGTCTGTGGGGCCAGTAAAAGCTGGTCAGAGGGATCCTCGTGATAGCCTGGAAGCTGGGTTGCTTTGCTTCTGGCAAAGCAGAACTGATGTTCAGGTGCTGCTTTCTGCATCAGACTACTCACCATGGGATAAAAGATTGCTTCTTGTCTGCCACTGACATGATGTCCTGTTCTCCAAACACATCAATCTTCTAAAAACTGACAGCAGCCTCAAATCCCCACCTCCAGCTGTCACTGCTTTGGGTGTGAAGCTTCCTGGCACTGCACTTGAGAGGCTTCTCTGCCTTCTTCTGATCCCAGGAGCTTTATAAGCTGCACTGACTCAATAAACTCAAGCTATTTAAAACTACTGATGCTTGGATGGTAAATTCAGGCACTTAGAAGCTAGGAAATAGTAGATCTGTGCAATTGCATTTTCGTTCTCTTTTAAATTCATTTTGTGCTGTCCTATCAGCGAGAACATGAGTTATTTGCCTTAATTGTTTTTCTGACATTAAAATCAGCACCATCCTAAGCATGCACAGAGGGGAAATAATTACAGTGGCACAAGCAGTAAAATAATTTCCTTGTCTAAGCACTTGTCTTTGTAATCTAATAACAGTGAGCCAGTCTTCCTCCCACCCCTCCTCTGTCACTCTTCTAATTTCTCTCTTCCTTCCTTTCTCCCTCTCTTCCTTCCCATCCATAGCACCTCTCCCCACTGAAATATCAGCAGCATTTGCAGTTCTGAACCTTGAATATTGTATATTGAACTGAGATTAAAGACTGACAGTAACTACCAAGAAAGAAAGCTTCACTCTTAAAGACTTGGAGAGTTTGCAGAGCCCCAGATCAAGACCAAAGGAGTGTCACGGTAAAGCCTGATATGATTCTCCTTCTCCCATGTGCAAACATCAGAAAACTTCTGCTGTACGTGTTGCTGCTGACACACACTGTAATTAGGTAGTAGGGCCTCAGACCATATCCTTAGTCTGGTTAGTCTGTCCACTTCTTTCTGCTTAGGAGTTGAAGAGTGAAAGAAGGATTGGTGTCTTCAGTATCATTTTATTCTTGAAGAAACCCTAAAATAGGAGCATGTGTGCTGAGTGAAGGAGGTAACCTAAAATATCTCTCTCAAACTTCAGGTTTTTTACCCTCAAAGTACAGTCTGAGTGTCTTTGTTCTACATTAAAAAATATCAATGCTTTATGCTTGGAGAAGGAACACATATTCAGTTGACAACATGTGAAAGACCTTCCTGAACACCTATATTCCTGAGCAAATAGGTTAGCTAATTTGACTTACAGTTAAGTACATACAGCTGGACTCTTAAAGTACCTTCCTATCTCAAAATCTGTGGGGGATACTACAGGCTAAAACTTAAGATCTGTGGAGCAGCTTGGAAAAAAACCATAATTATAACTTTATAAAAACCAAATATTGATAGAAAAACAATGTGAACCTTAATTCCACTCTTCATTACATTCATTATCTCATTTCTCCCCCGACAGGTTCAATTAGTAGTGTACTAATGAGTCCTTTATCTTGAGGATTTTTGTTTCTTGATAGGCTGTCTTGTATAGATAAAATCTTAACACAGTTCTTGGTACACATGGTTGTCAGCTTTGTGCTTTCTACCAAGCTCAACTGTTTGATTCAGCCGTCAGGATCAGAAGTCACTAGGGAGGATCTCATGCCTCCTCAAATTCAGTTCTCTCCAATCCCTGGTAACTTACTTATACTGGGTTATGCAGGAAAATAATTTTGTAGTGAGACATATATCCATGTATTAAGTGTGGTCAAAGCAGGCAGTAGGCTGAAAGGTGATGGCAGGGACACGCAGACAAAGAGGTGATCGGACAAATTTGCATCCCCTGAGATGGTGGAGAGTTGCATGTTGCATGCTGGTAGAGAAACAGATGGGAAAAAACATCAGATAGGCTTGGCATTTGATTGCTCCTTTGTTTCCAGGGCTGTCACACCCAGCAGTGACTCCACGGGGTGCTATTTCCTCGGGGAGGGCTCCTGATGCCAGCTGAAATGCCTCACAGCTATCTGACAAAAGGTGTTGAAGTGGTGCAAAATCCTTCTGCCAGTTCAAGTATGCTCAAAAGAAGTTTGAAGGAGCAGGTTTGTCCCTAAAGGCTTCCTTTTTTTCTTTTATCGTTTTTCTTTCTTTTTTTTTTTTCCTGATCAGGTATGATTTGTCCTTGTCAGATGGCATTAACATTACTATCCTGGGTAATTCAACAGAAAAACAATCATGAGTTCACAGCAGACTTGCATTAGGGTAGTTAGTGGGTGGTTATCTACCGTCTTAACCAGAGCAGATCCATGTCCTGACATACTCTAAGGTGCCTCTATGTGCAGAGAACTCAGAAGTCACAAGATGTAAGATCTTATTTCAAGCTTTTCCAACAATTGCCACCTTCACCTTTGGCAGGTTGCTGAATCTCTTTATGCCCCTCCTCTACCCGGAAAATTGGGAATAATATTTACTTTTCCATGTAATGAGGCAGGAAGCATTGCTACATGTACATGTACAAGCAGCTCAGCTCCTCAGTGTTAACTCACATCTATTAATCTGTTCAGGAGCATTCTGTTAGTCTCAAGAGTTGCAAATATTTTTGCTTCTGCTGTTACCTGTGTGGGAGTAGATCAGGATTAACTTCTCCTGTTGGGGAAGTTAATAATAAAACCAGACTGAGTAAATACAGAATCAAACCCTTCCAGTAATGAAACACCCCAGACTCACTCTCACAGGAGCTGAACTTTCTTGAGCCATTTTCAGAATCTTCACAACCTACTGTGAGAAAAGACAACCATTTCATGTTGTCACTCCTTTGGGAACTTGTACAGATATAACACTGCTGAATCTGACCTGTTTCTCAAGTTGAGAGTTCAGTTGTCTAACCTGGAGAGCAGTTAGGTTTAAATTACAGTGAAAGTAGTATTAATGGGCTTTTATGTTTTCCCCGGTGAGTTCTAGAACCTGTGTCCTGGAGTGCACCAGGCACAGCATTGTCAGCTGGGCAACAGAGAGTCTTGTCCTGCTCTGCTCTGCACTGGGGCAGCCTCACCTTGAATATTGTGTGCAGTGTTGGGCACCACAATAACAGTGTAAGGCTACTGGAGAGTGTCCAAAGGACGGCCATGAAGGTGGTGAAGGGACTTGAGGGGAAGCCGTATGAGGAGTGGCTGAGGTCACTTGGTCTGTTCAGCCTGGAGGAGAGTGAGGGGAGATCTCATTGCAGTGTACAACTTCCTCAAGAGGGGAAGAGGAGGGACAGACGCTGACCTCTTCCCTGTGGTGGCCAGGGACAGGACCCGAGGGAATTGCCTGGAGTTGTGTCAGGGGAGGTTTAGGTTGGATATTAGAAAAAGGTTCTTCACCCAGNAAGAATCTTTCACACCACTTACCACTCATGAAGACCACACACTGAATGCATTCAACTGCTTCCTCTCTACCATATCTACTTGTCTCACCTACTGCTGGGTGATGGGGACTGTTTCAAACACAGAGTCCTTCCTTGACTGCACAATGCACCAGCTCTCACATCTTCTCTGTCCATGTAACTCTGCTGTCTGAAGTCAAGCAGCCGTGTTGCATTTCCCAAGTTTCATATGCTGCCTTTATCATCCAAAGCATGCCTGGCAGAATACTGTTATGATGCATTCAACCTCTGAACATGAGGAAGACAAAACTTCAGATTTAGCTGCAGCTATATTACACTGCCTCAGAGAGCTGAAACATAAGTAAATCTCATATACATGGTTCCCACTGCTTACAGATCTTGAATAGTTTGTTGGGTTTTGTTTCACTTTAATGTGCACTAAATTCTTTGCATAACATTCTTCTGTCTTTTGTAGACTTCCAGGACAGCCTGAAGTTCAGTAAAAATGTTTTGATGTAAGGTGTATTTCTTTTCAAAGCATGCATTATCTTCTGGGTAAAAACCCCAAGGTAGTTCGTACCTCTGGACTCAGCATGTCAGAAAGAAGTCCTCAGGACATGCAAGAGGAAGGATGCAGCTCCAGAGCACTGATGCACACAGAACAACCATGGCCACACAACAAGGACAGCCAAATTTGAGGGTGACTGATACCAAATACCTTTGAGAAAAGACTGTAGCCTCTGGTTACTGTGACCGATCCAAAACTGTCAGGGGCAAAAATGGTTCCAGCAGAGCCCTGCTCTCCCTCTGTATAAGTGGCCATAGCACTAAGGGCAGAAAACAGCAAGCCAGTCATTGGGAAGAATTTACCTCCAAATCCCAGGCGGGGATCCTGGCTTCTATGCAGCTCAGAGACCACCACCATAGCAATGCTGATAGCATTTCATTCAGCTTCTGCTGCTGCCAAGAATTTAGGTTGCAAACTACTTTTCTCTCATCCTTACTCAGCTACATAACCCAGTCTTGGCTGCTTCTGCACAGTGGCTGCCAGGACACTGATCTGCAGGACCCTTGATGCCTTAGGTTTTAACTTTTATATTTTTCAAATCCTGTACTGCTAGTGTAGCTCTGAAGTTTCCTGTAGCTTGTTAAATGCTGTTCTCTCATGCTAAGACAGACACAACAAAGCCTCTCTAGTTTGCTCACCAAGGACACCCAGACCATTCTGGGCCCAAGAACTGTAAACCTTCATCTTGGGGAGAGGGGGGAAAGCTTGGGGAAATTCCATCATTGGCTGGGTTCTGCTTGGTGAATTTATGCTGATATAAAATGTGAAGAACTCGTGACCTGTCATCCATTTTGGGATCCACTGAGGCAGGACTCTCTGGAGCCCAGAGTGTGCATCTGCAAGCCTTTCAAATAAATACCTCCTTTATTCCTGTCTAATCTCTGTTTCTAGGTGGTCACTTAAGGCATCACCCTGAGCTCCCCCTCACCTCGAATGGCCCCACCTTGCTCCAGCACCTGTGCACAGGCTCCCACTACAGTCACCACACCCAGCCCCCCATTTTACCAAGGGGGGGAAATGAGTGTGGGGGAGCATGAGGCTCCTCCAGCTGGCTGCAGCTGCACTGTGGCAGAGCATGGATCATCCCCTTAGTGCTAGCCCAGACACCCCAGAATCGTTGCCTTATAAAGACCATTTTGTCTGTGGCTCATGCTCATGCCCTGTATACATAAAGAGAAATTGAAATGTTCCAGGCACCGCTGTCATCTTCTGAGCAAAGCAGTAATATATGGCCTTGCAACTCCTTCTCACCTAATCCGCTGCAGGAGTTGAGTTCCTCTCTTCAGCCGCCGTGCTGGCCAGGGTGGCACCAGCCTGGTGAGCCAGATGCCATGAGGGACCCCCTGGGATAGCTTTGCTCAACCTCAATCATTACCACTGATATGTTTCCCTAAGATGACTGTTGGCCGAGGGTCTTCATAAGAAATGGTCTCAAATTCCTGGTTCTGTATTGCCTTTACCACTCATAGACCATTTTTACAGCCCTGTTAACAACCCCTTTATCAGCTACTTGGTAATTAAAACTGTACTGTTTGCTAAAGGGAACTGTAGTGGAAGATTACCTCAAAATCTCAGCCAGGACAGTTCACAACTTTCCACTTAAAAAACTGCATGAAAGCAAAAGACCAGAGTTTCAACCTCATCAGCTCACCCTCTCATGGCAAGAGAAGGGCAGCACAGCAGGAGGTTGGATATGCTGGACCTCAAATTATATCTCACTAAAACAGCTCAGAGCAGCAAAATGGCTGCTTGTACTGAGAGAAATGCATCAGGCGTAATTTCTCTTGAAAACAGTGTTACAACTGAGGCTGTGGCACAGGGCAGTGGGATCAGGTAACTCTTGCCCCCCTTCTGTCATTTCAAGGGAAAATCAGGCTCCAAGGCCTTATGTTCTTCTAGTGAGAAAGATTATTAAACTCTTCCTTTATTTACAGGAACTCTAGGCAACACCTGTTTTGTACACAAGAATGCATGTCTGCTGGCAGAAAAGAAATCCCTCTGTCCTATTGATCTGTTGCCATTCACTCCAGACAAGAAAACCTTGTGAAGTGTGTCACCTAAACCTCTAAGCAGAGATTTAGACTAAATATGTATTATTCCCTTAGACTTATTGCTTTATGTATGCCAACATGCATCCTGCACTCAGTTTTAATTATACAAGTAGTGACCTCTTCTATTTACAGAAGGGAAGCTGAATGAGGCAAACTTTTTTTTTTCCTTTTTGACTACAGGAGCCCTTCTGACACAAAAACGCTAAAAGCTTTTATATCAGCTGATTTATGTTGAAAGCCCAGCTTTACCTTCAGGCTTATGTTAACAGATTCTTATTGAAGCCATTCTTGTTAGCCCATCAACACTGTATTTCCTCAAAGATGTTTGATGGCAAACACTGTTGTAACTTCCCATATGATCCTTTCTGTCATTCCCAGGCAAGGCTGGGACAAATACCTGCCATACAGAAAAGTGGGGGAACAAAGGCCATCACAGCTCACCACACCTTCCTGTTTTGCTTTTGCTTTACCAGGCTAGTAGGGGTTTTAGTCCCTGTCCTTAGTTAGTCTGAGATTTGGCCATCAACAATTTATGAGAGTGTGTAGTGACAGGACAGGAGGAATGGATTCAAACTGAAAGGGAGTAGTTCTAGATTAGAGGTTAGGAAGGAATTCTTTACTCTGAGGGTGGTGAGGCCCTGGAACAGGTTGCCCAGAGGAGCTGTGGACTCCCCATCCCTAGAAATGTTCAAGGACAGGTTGGATGGGGCTCTGAGCAACCTGGTCTAGTGAAAGGTGGCCCTGCACATGGCAGGGGGTTGGAACCAGATGGTCCCTAAGGTCCCTTCCAGCACAAGTGATTCTATGATCCTATGATCTCCCACCCATTCCCTAGTGTGTGAGAGAGGTGAGCAGGACAGTCCATTAGGGCCCACCTCCTCTCGGATGGCACACAGAGAGCAGAGAGGATAGACCAGCAATGCAGATGTAGGGAGAGAAGATCTTGACATGACATACCCTCAAATACACTACAGACCTACAAATACTGAATTTGGAATAAAAATATATATATTATGTATGCAATATTTCTTTAAGGTGTATATATGTACACATACACACACATGTAAACATAGAAGAGTCAACACTTTAAGACCATTTAAAACAGATTAGCTTCTTCTTGGTTCAGTGCCCTCAGAAGATCTATGTCATCTGTTGCAATACGAAGAAGAGAATCAAGACAAAAAAAAAGCTCTTGACTTAAACCTGGATTTAAATTCTTTTTCTCCACCAAGCAGGCATGTGTGCATTGCAGCCTGGCAAAAGACCCAGAGCAAATTCTGAAGGAGAAAGGAGATAAACAAACAGCAGTTTAAATTAGCAAACCACAGATTGATACACAGCATATGCAGCTAGAGCAAAAGTGAAAGCTTAGGGAGAGGCTTCACAAGGCAAAAAGATTGTTTTGCCAGAAGCAGGATAAAGACTTGCCTGCAGCCTAGAAACAGGCTCAGATCAGCAGCAACCAGCTCCCCACAGCTGCTATATTTACAAGACTAAAATTATTTTCTGCAAAAACTTCAGGCAGGTTGTTCTGGTATCTGCAGTTACAGTCCAGATTTACTTTTGCAAAGTAAATCTAGGTGTGCTGACTGTAGACTACTAATATGATATAAAGTGTGGGAAAAATGTGATATAAAGTGTAATTTATTTTGGGAAAGAAATGCTTGTAATCATTTCAGCAAGTGGGAAGGGTTGAAAAACATGGGTTTATTAATAGGGACTCAATTCAGTGGCATAAATAAGTAATTTACTGCCTTCAGAGTTCTGTCTGACTCTATCTACTCCTCCATGGCTGTCCTGTAGACCCCGTGCTTTATCCATCAGTGCATATGGATGTCTTGCATGCCAGTTAGGACACTTTGGGTACGAGCAAAATAACTCTGATCCATTCATGTCAGGAGCAGAGCACTCATCACAGCCAGACAGGCCCATGAGGACAAGCGAAAACAATACTAAATATAAGTATAGAAATTATGGGAGAAAATCCCCACAAATTTACAAGAAGCAGATGAATAACAAATGGATAAAATTTTGCTACTCCCAAGTGTGACTTGAAAAAATTTAGAGCAAAGACCAGAATCCAATGTTGTGTAAGGCTCTAGAAAAATATTTGTACTGATGTTTGCAGATTTGTCCCTTGACCACAAGCTGGGCTCAGTGGGCTGTGATGGGAGGCACAAGCCCCAGCAGGAGGCCAGTCACTGGGGGTACCCCAGGGGTCCTGGGGTGCCTGCTCTAGCTGACCCTGCTTTGACCACACAGTTTGCAGAGAGGCTGTCTGGTCTGTGATTGCATGTGGAAAAAATTTGCTTGCTGTCTCTAAGTCATGATTTCTTCTATCCAGAAACATGACACAGCTGATGAGCATATAATCAACGTCATAGTCAAGGTATTTGCCAGAAATAGCACACTGATAATGACAGTGGTAGACAATGGACCACAGCTTACAAGTTTAGAAGTCAAAGCCTTTACAAATCACACAAACATTTTACTTCAAATTCAGGATTTTCACAGTGCAAGTATACTGTAGATAGTACTGCAACAACAACTAACTATTTAAACAGGTTACAGCATGCAGGTTTTTGGGGAAGCCAGATGTTTTGTGAAAAATAACTAAAAATATGTAGACGAGCTCATGTGAATGATAGAAAATAAGAGAAGACTCAAGTGCCTACAGCCTATAAAATAGCCTTAAGAAAATCTGGAGTGAGTTATATCAGAGGAATGTCTGTGAAGGGAGGAAAAGAGAGGAACATAACCACACAGAGAAGCTTCATCAGTGCAGGTCATGGAGACAGACTAGTTAGAAATGTAAGATGGGATATATGAATAAAAGATACTATCTAGCTAGGGGAAAGGTGGACATAAGCAGCCCATGACAGATGGTAACAGCTGAAAGATTGAGAAGGATATGAATAAATGAGAAATTTATTTAAGGGAGTACTCTAAAGAAAATGCAATCACATCTTCAGTAAAATATTTTGAAAGAAAGTCTGGCTCCACAGAGATTTCTGAAAGAAAATGGCATGGAAGAAAGACTGAAAACTGTGAAGACTATAACCTGAAGAGGAATGAGGAAGATTAGGCAATGATTGTTCAGCCTATGATAGATTCTTGGAGAAGGTTCTGGCTCATCTTCCCACTGGGCAAAGAAGATAAAGGCAAGGCAGAAAAGATTCAGATGCACATGCAAAAATAAATTTGGGATTTTTTCAAGGGTAAGACTCTGAAAATAGGAAAGGTGTAGAAGAACCTGTTCATGGAGAAGAAAAACTGTCACAGGACACAAGGCCAGGTTCATCTTTGTATTTGAACTGAGATGGCGACAAAGCTGAGAAGGTGTCTGGGGAGTCTCTCAAACACTGGAACAGCTGGGACACAGGAATCACTTCCTGATAAAGATCTTTTAGGCAGGATCCCTTGCAGGGGACAGACTGAGACTGTTACACTGACTCTGCCTGCTGAAGATGTTACTATAATTTTGCTGGATATGGGACCAGGACAACACACTAACACACTAAAATACAAAGGTGAAATTCTTTGACATATGCTATAAACAGAACAAGAGATCAGACAGGGAAAAAACGAATAGCAGTTAAAAATGCAACAAAATGCATTTGCACAACAGAAGACTGAAAACAAAAGAAAGGCCTTGGAAAAGAGTGGAAGAAAGGTAGAAACAATTTTGTGAAGATAACAAACATCACTGTTAGCAATACTGGTATCCCTGTCTTCATTAGCCACAAATAAAAGCCAAAACCAAACCTGCAAAGATGGATTTGATTTGAAGAATTAGGCACTCGGGTGAAGCCTGGACTTTCTCCAGCTCTATTCAACAGCCGAAGGTGTGAGCAAGATGAAAAGCAGAAACCAGTCAATGCTAAGGAGTGTCACAGATGTCAGAATGTGAAACAAGAAGACTGAAGACAAAGAATTACAGCAGTAAGACACACAAAGTCTATAACCAGCTACTCTGTCTACCCCAGGTCACCATGTTATTTGCAGGAAATTCTGGGACAAGGATGTTGAGGGAGAATTTAATGCAGAAATTTTTCTAGTCTGTGGTGTCGTCTAAGAGGAGTTCAACCACAAGTGGTCTGATTCAATGGCCAAAACTCTTCTTGAGAGATGTGGCACTCTGCTTGTGACCCTGCACGCCACACATGCCCGGTGGACACCAGATGCGAGATGCCATATATTATTTGCCAGCTATGCTGAAGTCATTTTGCAAGAGCCTACAGAAAAAAAAAAAAAATGAAAGAGAGAGAGGGAGAGGAAAATATTACAGCAGCTAGAGCATATTAGTTGCTGTGAGAGATCTTGTCTATGCAAGGCACACCCCAAGGCAAAAGGTTCCAAGTCCATCAGTGTTTGCTGGCACACTCTGCAAGCTCATCACAGGCTCCATTCTCCCTGCTGTCCTACATGGATCCAGGAAATGGATCTGTTTTGCATGTCGCTATCCTGGTATCTCATAAGGATTTAAATCAGACATCCAGGACAGGAAGAGGACGTGTCAGCAATGATACCTGACCTCTGAAGGCAAGTCCCATGGGTTTGCTGGTGATGTGACAGATTGAGGACATCAGATGCAGGTTGTGAGATTTTTGTCCATGCTAATTCCCAGATGTGGTGTAGGGTCATAACCTCTTCCACTCTTCCTCGAGTTCCACTGTCCTGAAAATTTTAAAGTTAACAGCACCTTCAGAACTTGCAGGAAAACCATGTAATTCAATCATCTAACATTGGAGGAGGCTACTAGGAACACCTTCCCAGCTCAGGAGCATGTTGCTGCTGCTGCCTGGAAGGCTGGCAAGTCAGATGGGGGTACTACAGTGAAACATGAGTCACTTTTTAAAGACATGGAGCTGAAAACTTGCTGTAAACGATGTAAACAGCAGCATGTGTGCTTTATCCCATGATACAGACTGGGACATTGAGTGATAACATCAGAGTAACTTTGTGAGTCCACATCCTAAGTAATGAAGGTGCTTCACATTCAGTGGGATCAAAGCGCAGCTGAGACATGGCCTGTTTAAATCGTTGCCTGTTTTCAGTAATGTGAATATCTACCCATACTTCATGCCGTTGAATGTATAATTGGAACAGGACACTCAAATTTGCAATTTTATTCTTCCTGAACATAACAGTAGGATCACAGTAAGAGCTATTTGATATCATCAAGAACAATGCCCAAGGATACGTGTATTTGGAGGGGAAGGGGAGCAGGGAGTAGCTAAGGGGTCTGCAGTCATCTTCTCCCCATGAGCACTGCTGGTTTAACATGCTGTCCATGCCAGGGAATACTAGAATGCTCTGTGCCTGTGCTTCCAGTTCCAACAACAGCTGTGCTTAGCAGCAGTTCAAGGTACTCAGCCTGCATCTGTGTGTATTGCATTGCACACATCAGCCAAAAGCCTTCTGGTAACAAGGGCAAAACCACCTTTGCTGAAAGAGGAAGGAACAAGAGTAAGAAACTTTGTATGTTTTTAATTGCCTATATAACTTGACAATATGACTTCCTTTTAAAATGAGAGTAAAGGCCAAATTGATATTAGATCTGCAGAAACATTCAGCAATGACTGAATCTCCAGAAGTCTGAGGCAAAATCTGCACTGTGTAAAATCCTACTAGTACTGAGGGTAATTTGCAGATTGGTTATGAAAAACAGTATTTTGATTAGATTTTCAGCAGTACTTATGGGTTACTGTAGTTCATTGCAGGTAGTTCTGTCTTGAAAACATTGCACAATTGAAAACAAGCATCAATTGATTAACTTTATTTTAAAGAGTAGAAAAATTCATCAAGCACATTTTAAAATCAAGAAATATAACCAAAAAGGCTAGTGGTGATGTTTTGGCCAAGAATTTCGGGGAATAAAAAGAAAAAAAGAAGACATGTTCCCGTAACAGCCCTTTGAGCAATATGGTAACTCTCAATAATTTTCACTGATTTCTTCAGGCACACTTCTAGAAATACTAGAAAGCCATACTTTTTCTAATCACGAATCTTTCAGTCTACTTGCCATCATACCACAGCTTATTTTTTACTTTAACCTTTTACATTCAAAGTTAACAGTTGCTCAGAAATAAGGTTTAATATATTCAAGATTCAAATAGTTCATACCAACAGAGTTAATCCTGCATTTTTGTTTTCCCACATGAACATTTGTTTGTGCCTTCTATGTCTGTTGTAGATTTAAAATATTGGCTTTGATACAAAACATGCATTATTTATAAAAGAGTGGACAGGAGGCAAGTTGCTAGTATACTTCCTGAGCTATTACACACCATGTTATGGAAATGTTACTAAAATGCCCTATTTCACCTTCGGATCAGCTTCAGAAGCATTTAATACCTGAGAAAAGTTAAGTGATAGGTTTATGCAAAACTTGTCAAGGAAGATCTTGTTTTACATCAAGCTAAATTCAGACTCCCTTCAGGAAACTGGGAAGTGTCATTATTCCTTCTCATCCTGTTTTATGATCTCAAAGACAGTTGACATTCCGGCATCTCCCACATGAAAAAAGCACTTAGTAATCGCCAAGGATAAGACTTCAGCAACAGGCAAGACATAAATTTGTTAAAGTGGGTTTAGAGGAGGCCACAAAGATGATCAGAGGGCTGGGGCACCTCTCCTATGCAGACAGACCAAGAGTGCTGGGGTTGTTCAGTCTGGAAAAGAGAAGGTTCTGGGGGTAGACCTTAATGTGGCCTTTCAATACTTAGAAGAGGCTTACAAAAAAAACAGTTGGCAAGATACTTTTCAGCAGGGTCTATGAGTGACAGGACAAGAGGCAACATTTTTGAACTGAAAGAAGCCTAGATTGGATACCATGAAACATTTTGTTGTGATGACACCTGAAAGGGTTGTTCAGAGAAGTTGTGAACTCCTCATCTCTGGAAAGGTTAAAGGCCAGGTTGGATGGAGTTTGACCAACCAGGTCTAGTGGAAGATGTCCCTGACCATGGCAGGGTTGGAACTGGACAATTTTTAAGGTCCCTTGCAGCCCAAACCATTCTGTGATTCTCTGAATCCATTAACAGATATAAATTCTGCCACAGTTTTATTTATTGTTGTACTGGTCAAACAAGTTGTTTGTACTTTTCGCAAATAATTATTCTTCTGTACTCAAATATATCAATAGCTGTATTCAACTTTTTAAAGGTTCTGTTTCAAGATACTTCCTGGAGAAGCACAGGACATGAATTCCAAAGCTTTAGATTAGGAAACATCACGGTAGAAAATCACATTGAAACAATGCTAAAAATCTTTGTTTCCAGTCATCTCAGTGTTAAACTTTAATTTTCCATTGCAGTCTAGCTCCACAGCTAGAAAGAGTTTGCTGTTTTAAGAAAAGTTGTCCCTTCTTTCCCACTGGCAGAGCAAGCTGGTCAAACTACATCTTTCATAACATACCAGCCAGGGCAGTCAGAGGGAAAACTCTGTGCTGCAGTGAGAGATGTCATTTCTGAGGAACACCAGCCAAATAGAGATAGCATGATAAAGTAAAAAATTGCCTATAAAATTTCTATTTTTTTTTCCCAGAAAGTACATTTTCCAATGTAGAACAGAAGTTTCTAGCCAGCTCTAATTGCTTCAAAAACCGAGACTACTTTCTTGTAGGAAAGCATTGGATGAAGTACGAAGTTAGTCTCTTCCCATTCCTGCAGGCATCTGGAAAACAGATTCTGGATGAATGACTTGTATGTAAATGAGGTGGGAGCACGCAACCTGTGTTTTCTAGTACTTTCCCTGGTGCAAAGGAGCAGAGAAATTCTTGACTCTGGCTTTGTCCCACCTCATGCAGCAACTAGGGGAGTAATAAAATAAATGAAATAAAGAAATAAATGTCACCCTTAGTTAAGACAGTACTGTACCTCCAGAAAAGTTGGGATTCACTATCCTGTGTATTAACCCAATTTACAACTCAGAATACTTTTTTGAACCAATTTTGGAAGCAAGCAATTTAAAGGTTGATATATATTTAAAGTTGTGCCAACAAAGCAATCCAGTGGTACTGAAATATTACCCAAGAAAGCCTCTTGAAGTGAATTCAAAAAATTAGGTTACTTTACAGCCAGACACAGCTAGAGTCAATGATTTGTAGGAGTTTACTCATGGTTCTGCAGTCAGCATGCCACTGTGGAAGGAAGAAAACAATAGAAAAATCCAAAACAAGTAGTACCCAATTAAAAAATGAGTATATAATGCCTGTTGACCTGAAATGAACATTTAATTCACATTGGTGCAGTTTTTTAATTGAGTAGAAACAGTAACAGATTGGGTTTTCTATCACACGCTAGTCTGTTCACGTTCTCACCCCGTTGCAGCAACACCCAATTGCTTTCCAGTAGTGCATTAAGCAACACCTCCTTTGTTCTCTCTTCCTCTGCCCCAGGGGAGATGTTTCTACGATAATTTGCTTTGATAATTTGGATGCTTCTCTTTAATGTATATGTTGCAATGTATTTATGTCATAAAGGCAGGTTAAAGAACGTTGTTTACATTTGGATAATGATGTTTGCAATTGTCTTAGCTCCTGAGGGAATTAATTCCATAGTCTTGGACCAGGCTTTAAAAGTTTTTAACCACCTGCATTAAGGAGGTACTTTAAGGCCAAAGGGTAATTTTTTTTTTTCTTCATTTTTGTCATGTTTTTTCATCTTGAGTTTTAGTCCATCTTCTAGATGATTGGTTTTGAAAGTGAGGTGAGTGGACTCAAGGGGTGTGCAAGATAATCCACTGAGGTGCAGCAAGAAAATACATTCTGTACCATTAATAAATAAAACAATGAATTTTATCTTTAGCTTAGTCTTCTTTAATTTTCATTTTGTCTATGTTCTCTAATGTACGTAATGTATCATGATGTCATTAGATATATATAACTTATAAATAAAAAATACAAATAATATTGGGGATGCATGCTCAACATTTTTCTAGTGATAGGGGTATACTACCAAAACATTTTGAGACCACTGTTCTAGGGGACTGAGAGCAGGCCCCTAATGACAGTGCACCCTAATAACATTGAGATCCCAAATTTTGATCGTATTCGTAATGCAAAAACCCCACTAATATAATCGTCAAGCATGCTTTAAAAAACTGCTGCTGTTGTGGAGAGTTGCTACAACCTTCCTATACCACATGGATTTCCCTGGTGCCAAGAATCCCCAGCAGAAATAGCATGTAGCTGTGCTCTAACCAAGAGGTGTAAGAAATACAAGAATAGAGTACAACAGATCTGCCAACACAGGAGTCTCCTGGCCAGGAATGATAAACATTGCTGGCTTCATGAGTTGCCTTTTGGGTACCAGCACAATACCCAGAATTGCTCCCAAACTGTAGACTGAACTGGCTGTGGGTTTGTGCATTCACACCAAGGAAACTGCAGTGGACACGTAAATTCTTCAAAAGTAATTTCTCTGAGGACCTCTTCTGTTTTCCAGAGACTTCTGACTCAAGAGCTGATACCTTTATGCCATGTCCTTGCAAACACAATGGAGCTGCTGATATGAGTGTTGATGTGGTTGGGTGACGCCTTCTAAGTGCATTAGCATTAGCACCTGATTTTGAAAATGTAGCCTCCCTAGAATAAATCAAATTATTACAAAGGTGCTAACTGTAATTTTGAAAATCCACATGCACGGATATGTCTGCAAGACTTTTTCTGAAGTAGTCACTTTGATTTAATCTCAATAGTACTGTACCTTCACCCATTCTCTGGCATACAAAAACAATTAAATTTTTTCCAGTTTACTCACACCTTTCAGGAAAGCCTAGTAGTTATACTGAGGTAAGCCTGAAGTTTTCCCACCTAAACCAGATTTTCACAAAGCATCAGAGTTCACACTTTAGCAATGCTATAAAAATGGGGGGATGTGGGATGGGAGGAGTTTCTAGTGAAAGTAAGAGATGCCTTGAAACACTCATTTAGCAACAATGTTCCCCACAAGACATAAAGCTGCTAAGATGTAGTAGATTAGGACAACTAAAAGAGGAGGAAGAGGAGGAAAAAAAAGGACATTGCGCAAGAACAATTTAGGGTGGCATCCGAGGTGCTGATGCTTCCGAGACACACTCTAGGTCCGTGCCATAGTGAAGAGAACAGTGACCAGTATTCAGACAACAATTTCCCAGGCCTTAAAGAGAGTGTCCAAGATATCAGTGGGCATGGCCACTGGGATTCTGATTCAGGTCGGGGAATGCATTAGGTGTAAGGTCATCAACGCTGAATGTGGGAACCCCCTGTAGCACTGTGTGTGGAGAGAAATGTTTTGGCAGTGCAAAGGCAGCCAGCGCTGCTGCAGAGTCCTTCCCTTGTTTGCACTAGCTTGCTTTGAGAAAAACAAAAAGAAAGGGGAGCATTAACTCAAGGAATGGCTGGTGAAGTGGGCTGGGGACATTTCTAAGGACAAAATGGAGTGTCAGGGTCTTGAGCCCACTCCCATCTTCCTGGGAGTTTGGCTGTCTGGGCTCAGGGCCAACTCAGAGACACTGCAGGTGGTGACCTTGAGGAAAACTCTTACTGAAAGCAAGGGTGGCTTCGGCCAGGGCTGCCCCTCCTTCTCCTGGAACCTGCTTCAAAGTTGATTCTCTTCACTTTTCTCTTCCCTTTGGTCCCTGCCTGTGTTATGCTGCAGTGGCACTGTGGCCATGCCTGTGCATTGCCTGCCAGACTGCCAGAGGAAAATATTTGCATGACTGTGTCTGGCATTGGCAACAGCAGAAATTGCAACATCCTATAGTGAGTTCAGCAGGCTCCTTACTGACCTGGCATTAGCATCTTTGCTGGCAGATTTCACTCAATTTTAGGAATTTTGGTTTAAATTTGATTTTCTGAGTGAGTAAAGCTATCCTATATACAGTATTCTAAGGAATCATTTTAATTCCCTCCAGCAATACAGTTATAATTATAGCTGCTGTACAGAACGGCAGGATTAGCAAAGTGTGCCAACAATTAATTGGTTTGTGTAGTTTCTTTATCTCCTCCCAAGAAAGGAATCCACAAACATTATCCTATAAGAAGGACATTTAATAAGTAGAATTTTCAAGTTTCACTCCTGTTCAAAACTGTGTGGACTAACTCCACCCAGCTGAGATTCTGCAGCCCATGATAACTGTTAATAATTGCTCAGTAATTAATATGAGGAAGGCTGAATGGAGATATATGCCTTCTGTGAACTTCGGTAACTTAAGATGGAGAGTTCCATTGGCCCACTAGCAGATTTAGAAGTAGGAAAAATGTGTAAGATTATCCAGAAAACAAGAATTGGATAGTTGGATAAAAAGAGAGGGATACATTGGATTACCCAAAGTCAGCAGTCAGAGTGTTAGGAGGAGGGTGTAACTTGACTGAAGGGGCACTGATCAAAGTCACAGGGAAAATGCAGTTGTTTAAGTACCCAGAAGGACTTCATTCCCTTCCTGATTAGAATGTATCTTTGACAGCTCATTCCCTGTCTGATAAAGCACATCCATTCAACCTGCAGACTGAAAAATACAGGACTGCTATGGAGGCCCACCAAAGAAACAAAAGACATCAAAGAACAAAAATGTACTATTTTTCCAGTCAGGCAAAGGTTGAAAACCAGATGCTTTCAGAACTGACCACCATTCAGAACAGACATCTAACCCAGACAGACGAAAGGATCAGAAACCTGTGAATAAGAGAGAATAACAAATCTTAGGTATAAACATGCTAAATTACTTTAGAAGAGGTTGAAGCTAAGAGGAAATGCCTTGCATTTGAGAAGTCTAAACTGGTCATAGCTGTAGCCATAGGAATAAAATCAAATCTCTTCATCATCTGAGCAGTTGGCCACAATGAGTGAGCAGATTTCAACCTCCTGTAGTATGCTTCAGATCAGGTCTTTCAGTCCTACTTCAGAAAAATATTGATTTTTTTAGCAAAATCCTATGTTCTTTCTTCATGGAAGTACACGAAAACATACCTATCTAGAGGTAAACACATGTTCAAGTACTTCACTGGAAAAAAAATTCATTTAGGCTGTATTTGACTGAAACAAATAGCAGTGCTGTCCTTGTGTAGGGTAAAACAATGGAAAAGAAGAAACAAAAAACAGTCACGTGAAGCTACAACATTAAGATCAGACTATGCAGAATTTTCCAAAAGAAGTGATAGTTAGTAGTCATAATAACAACAGTGGTGGATAAAGCACAATCTCTTCTTAAGGATGTTTAGAAACTCCAACATGAAAATACAAGAAAACAGGATCTAAAGAGATTAGGAAAAGACAGTGCAGGGGATCCATGAAAGAACAGAAGCATTCTATAGGCAATTCAGGCAAGCTGATAATGCAGCTAGAGGAGAAGACTCTAGCTTGGAAAAATACTTGGAAATACTTGGAAAGAGGGTGGTAAGGACAGCTCTTCACAGCCAGGCAGACGAAACTCCTCTCAGAGGCCTGTGGGCAACTGGACCTCTCTAGGTTTAAGAGTAACAGGAAGTCATTCACATGATCATGAGAAAATATACAAGCTGGGAATGAAGGCTGGAGCTCCCCCACTGGATGGGAACTTTCCCCAGTAGTGTAAAATCAGCGTGACACAGCCCCAGAACAGACTGTCCCTCGGCTGAGGGGCAGCACTGCCACCCTGCATCCAGGTGCTGCCTGTGCATTTGGCATCCTTGACAGGAACAGCTCAGGTTCAGGATAAGGAAATGATGCATTTAATTTTGCAAGACTCATCACTGAAACTCACCCATTAGACCTGCTGACATAGTTTGCTGAATAAGGTGGCTTTAACACCTCTTTGCTTTCAAATTGTTTTGTATTGCCAGAGTGGCATAAAAGTTGTTAGTATGAAAGAGATTTAAGCCAGGAATGTGTAACAGAAAAGGCACAGACCTGTTTGGAAGAGCTACAATAGCCAGGGCGCAGACAGGAGTAAGTCATGCGCTGGCACTCAGCTCGCAGACAGGTGTGCCGGCTGCTCGGTGACATTATCATTCTTCCAGTTGTTTCCTACCACTCCTCTGCCGAGACTTTCCACCCCCGCAGCCCTGTTGGCAGAAGGAATTAAGTGAGCACTCCCTTGTGTGCTTCCAACAAGTCAGATGGATTAGTCAACAAAGAGGGTTTAAACCAACCTGCTCGCTTTGCCTGAAGCAAATGAAAGTGCTCTTAAACAAACCTTTTTACCAGCTGAGCTACGGCAGCAGTAACTGCAGCATCGGAGGGGAAGCGTGTGGGTACAAACCAGCAAAACCTTCAAGTGGCACAGTTACATCTAGAACACACTCTTTGTCCAGAGCTTTAACAGTAAGCACAAGTTATAACATCTTACACACACAATACCTGTCCACGCGTATATTTTATTCTTCAGCAAATACAAAGTTAATGAAATTACACTGAAAATTCTTCCACCATGGGCTAAGTTAAGGGACATTATCTCATACTCGTTGGGTACTAAGAGCAGGCAAGGGAACAGACACCAGACAATGGATGGTTAGTTTTCATTCATAAAACTTTCCTAACCTTCCTTCACACGTCACAGCATGTGATTGTGCAAAATTAAGTAATTGACCTGAAAAAGGTTGTGATTTACTTTTCCAAATATCATTTACAACTTAATTCCAAGAGGAATTATTGCACAAGCTCAATTTGAATTCCGTTTATCTCAGAAACAGCTGCCAATTTAGTTCAAACATTCTAGAAATTCCACTTTGAAGTCTTCTTCAATTGTAATCTGGAAACAAGGATTGCAAAATGACCAGATATGCTTGTGCCAGGTTGGACAGCAATGAAATTCCAGCACACACAAGTCTTCCCAAGGCATTCAGTGCTCCCTAGGCAGCTGAACACGTGCCATCAAAATCTACTTTGGTATGTGAACTTCAGTGGCACCTGAGCACACAAGAACTGTAAGCAGAACTGCAGACTAAGGATGGCATCAAGGTTTCTGACTTCTTCCACGTTAGCTTAGATCACTGCATTCTCTTCCTGGTACTTGTTCTGTGGAGCAGCACAGTTCAAACTACACAGTGACAGCTTATACTATTTATTTTCTGCTATCATCTATTTTTCCACTTCTGGGGTATCAGGAAAAATGTGCACTTGGTCCTGCCCTCGTAATAAGACTCCAATTCGAATACATTCACTGTCCAGTGTGATCCCCACAGCAGAGAAATGCATTTGCTTGAGAGACAAGAGCACCTTCTCTCCTATCAGTGAACTGACAGCTTCTAAAACTTCTCAATATGTAGGAGTATTTGAACTGAAACTTTCACATGCCCAGGAATATAGATTTCAATAACACAAAAATCAGGTTAGTGAGCCTTGAAAGTTCTTTGAAAGAAATCTTGAATCTTCCTTACTGAACATCCAATGCAGAGATGTACTCTTGGGTTAGGACAACAATCCAACGGTTTCAGAAGCTATCTTGGAAGAGTCAGCCTCATCATGAAAGTGTTTCTTTGGTCACAGCAGGAATTTCAGGACAGAAATCATTCCAGTTATAATGTGCTATTATTATCACCAGCATTTTGTTGAAAATGCTTATGATTGGTACACACTGGAATGGCATAATATTTCTCATGGCATGATCTATTTCTAATTCATTTCTGTAAGAGTTAGGTCAGGCTTTAAATACTCTCCTCAGCTGCAACCAAAGGAGACACTGGATGTGTGTAAAAAGCTCACTGGCCATGGCGGGGGGGGATTGGAACTATGTGATACTCAAGGTTCTTTCAACAAAACCATTCTATGATTTTACATATAACAGACAGGCATCAATCATGCAAGTGTGAGAATTTAATCCTCAGAGTCTTGCACAACAGGTTTTATCATCTAAAAGCAAAAGATCCTACGCTTTTGTGTGGGAGCTTGCAATTTGTTCACTGAAAACCTAATTCAGCAGAATATACAAACACACATTTAAAAGTTTTGGTCGAATGAGCTTTAAATAGTATTAAATACGAAATACATTAGTGATTATATTCACCAACAAAGAAGTTTTATAAACCATTCTCCCCAGATATATATACAGCTGGAGTGATGAACAGAATTTTATGTGATGCTCACTCCCTTTTCACAGCATTATGACCCTTTATTGTTTAATACTGGACAAAACAAGCAAGTAATGCCCTCCTAGACTGTGTCACCTGCACAAAGTACTACCAGTGACTGGCAGTTGCATAGTCATATTTGGGTTTTTCTAGATTTGGAGCAAAATGCCACACTGCAGTAGTGTATATAGCATTGAGGTATCAATTATTTATTTTGTTGTCTCGTGTGAAGCACTGGCTTTTCATTTGCAGGAAGCTGAATCAGTTTATGATTCTTTCCAATTGAACAGTGGAAGATTTCTACATTTTTCTGTAACACAGGAGAAAGAAGCAGAAAGAACCAAAGGACTATCATGGACATAAGCTAAGGAAGCTCCATGTTGTGTCTGGAGAATTAGATTTCAGACTGAATAAAACTGCATTTTCCATCTACAGTACTAGGACAGTTAACCTCTAAGGATTTCTTACCTACACTGTCCCATCAAAGAGTGGAAAAGCAAAGATATCCTGGCTGTTGTCCAAATGTATGAACTTTGGCAGTAAACACTACTGACTCTCAAGAGACTGTGGCTGGAAAAGGTATGTTAAAAATTATCAGGAGGTGTACATCAATGGTTATTTTTTCATTATGAGCCTTAGTAGCATGTGGGTTTGACAGGGGAACTGAAAAGTTGAAGAAGAAACTGCAATGTTCCAAAATGAATGCATTTTTGCTATAGCATCTCAGGATGCTTTCTGAAATATTTTGTCTGACTATGAACACAATAGAAAACTGCATTTGCAACAAAAAGAGCCTCATGCAAAAGTTAAGATTACCTAGGGAGACCTGTGTCTGTGAAGACACTCAGTGACATGCAATTAATAAACAGAGCAATGCAATCTCGATTCTAGTGTGGCAGAGCCATTAAATTAGCAACAATAATTCAGTTATGTTCCCTTTTCTGAGAGCACTGCACAGTGGTGGAATCTCTCATTGTAAAATGACAAAGGCATGATGAGACCATTTGGGAGGAGCTATTGCAAAAGGTCAACACTCTGGGAAAGTCTGAGAGGGTGTTCCCTGAGAAACTTACTGTAAAGTTCGCCCTGCTTTGAACTGAGTGAACTCCAGTGGCTTCCTCCAATCTAAATCATTTTATGATTCTGTATCGATTCGTTACCACTCGAGATTACCTGCTGCAATCAAGCAACACCTACTTGCACTTCAGAACAGAAGCCCTACAGCTCGTTATCCTACCATTCCTCCTGTATTTAGCAGGTCATTCCTGGATGACCACGGAGTAGGTTTTTAACAGACTAGTCCAGGGTGCACTTAATGTTCCCGGAGATCGCAAGCAGTCTGCTCCGTAAATGTGAATCCCAGTAGGGATTCTTCCTGCAAACTTTCTGTATACACTCACTGCAATCTGCACTGATTTAAACATATAGTGAGGAAGAATCTACACCACGAAATATTTCTTTAAGAACAATATAAAATGGGTAAGAAGTTCTAATGGAGGTAAGGGCTGAGTTAGCTGACAAATGCCAACAGGTGAGAATCAAGTATCACAGGAATGCAAATTTATGGATACATCACAAAACCTAAAACTTTATGTAGTGCAGGTCTGTTTTGTGTTGTATGGAAGCTCTATCATGGACCCTTTGCTTCAATGGACCCAGACTTGAATCATTACCTCCACCCTGTGCCCCAGTGAGGTACGGCAAATTTAAAAATGCTTTTATCACCCATCATTCCTCTGTCCCCTTTCCTAGATTTAGAAAATTTTTGCTCCTCTCCTGGAAATCTGATCCTGCCTTTTACAGTTTCTCTGTTTCTTCTCAACTGACTCTCCTCTCCCCTCCCCGCAGAATTTCAGAAATATTTTCATAGTTTTCCCAGAACATGTATTAATTTTCTACCAAATATCTCCTTTTCCCAATCAAATCTTTAAAAGGAGGAAACCATTCTTGTTTGTAGAATTTTTACAGTATTCTTGCAAAGTCTTCTCAAAAGCTTTAGGTCAGCTGTCCTAGACCCCTGTGTATTTCCAGGCCAAGACACAGGGGGGTGTATTTTTTTACTACTGAATATATGTATGAGCATTACATGACACTGACAACACTGCACTTCTTCAGCTGGAAGACTTCATTGCCATCCTTATCGAAGATACTTCGTTATCTGTAGTAGTGGATCTGACTAATAGCGGGTGGATGGGCTGTGATTGCCGAACAGGGTCGGCACAGCACCAAGGCCTTTTGTTTCTTACTCTGTTGCCCCAGCGAACAGACGGGGTGCCATATAAGGTGGGGAGGTGACACAACTAAGCCAAGGGCAGGAGCACTCCATGCTGCATAACACTGTTCTTTAGGGCAGAGCACAGAGGAGAGCGTTTAGGGAAATTAACCATCTTTTCTTGGGAACTGGTATATCCCTGGAGAATGGACAGTGACTGCCTGAGCACTTGTTCTGGTTTCCTTCTCTCCTATTTTTTCACATACTGAGCGATTCTGTAACTTGACCTATGAGGTTCCATGCTTTTCCTTTTCCGTTTCCCCCCACGCTGGGCGTGGGGAAGAATTGAGCAGTGGCGGTGTAGCGAACAAGTTGTCCAGAGAGATCCTGGAGTTTCCCTGTTACTCGAGAACCGTCTGGGAGCGATCCTGAGCCACGTGCTCCAGGCTGACTCTGCCTGAGCAGGGAGGCTGGGCCGGAGGACCCCTGTGGTTCCGCCCAACCCGTCCCATGCCGCGATGCTGTGCAGCCCGGCGCGCTCGCCCATCAGCACCTGCCCCTGCCGCCCCCGCCCCGCGGCGTTACCGCGCGCGCCGCGCCTCGCGCCTTGCGCCC
>VZRF01015562.1:362533-389397 GCA_013396875.1 Vireo altiloquus
GAGGCCTGGGAGCGGCAGGACCCCGAGGGGCTGAACGGGCGCGGGGCGGACGAGGAGGCGGAGCTGGAGGGGCTGGAGGCCGAGGAGCTGGAGGCCACCACCGCCGAGGAGAAGGAGCTGCTGCTGCCCCAGGACGCGTCGTCGCCGCCCGCCGCCGCTGCCGCCGCCGGCGGCCCCATGTTCGCCGAGAGGAACCGCCGGACTCTGGCCTTCCGCGGTGGCGGGGGGCTCCTGGCCGCCCACCCCGCCGCCAACAATGGCTGCGAGGCCGCGGCCTGGCCGCGGAAGCACTTCAATGGGCGGGGGGCGGGCGAGGAGATGGAGCTGGAGGGCGCGGAGGGACTGGAGACGGAGGGGCTGCTGGAGGGCAAGGAGCTGGTCCAGGACGGGGGCTCGCTGAGTGACAGCAGCGACGACGAGGAGGACGGCGAAGGGGGCAGCCTGGGGGACGGCAGCGGCGCCGAGGGCGGCAGCTGCAGCAGCAGCCGGCGGTCGGGGGGCGACGGCGGGGATGAGGCGGAGGGCAGCGGCGAGGGGGAGAGCATCCGGCACTTCCCGCTGGCCAGGCCCAAGTCTCTGCTGCAGAAGCTGCACATCTCCTTCCAGGGCTCCTGGCTCAAAGAGTTCCCGTGGCTCTACTACTGCCAGGAGACCGGCCTCATGTCTTGCGCCTGGTGCACCGCGGCCGCCGCCGCCGCTGCGCCCCCCGAGGTGATCATGTCCGGCGCGCCCCTGCCCGGGGGGCACGACGAGCTCTGCAAGGGCACCCGCAACTACAAGCGCACCCTGCTCCTGCGGCACCACCTGTCCGCCGAGCATCGCCTCAACGAGCCCGGCAGCGCCGAGCAGGTACGGCACGGGACAGGGAGGGGGTGGCGGGGAGAGAGGGAGGGGCAATCCCGGCCTCCCCTTTCGCATCGGTGAGGTTTTCCTGTGCCCACGTGTGTGAACTTCTTTAAATGGCTGCTCGTGGTAGTTGTTGCCCGGTGGGCTGGACACGCCGCGCTGCTTTCGCTCGCCGTGTCCGGAGCGGGAGACGAGCCCCCTCTGGGATTTGGGGTGTCTCTCCCGCTGGATGTGGGCAGGCACACAAACACAGCACGAGCTG
This sequence comes from Vireo altiloquus, assembly GCA_013396875.1. Taxonomy (NCBI): domain Eukaryota; kingdom Metazoa; phylum Chordata; class Aves; order Passeriformes; family Vireonidae; genus Vireo; species Vireo altiloquus. The sequence continues at coordinate 363,642 of VZRF01015562.1, forward strand.
TTGTTTGTGGCTGTACTCCGTTCCCGTTATCCGTCCGGCGCCGGCGGGTGCCGGTTTCATTAGTTGATCTGTTTAGCTCGTGAAGATAAACCGGCGATGTGGGAAAAAAGTTGCGTACGAATCCCAGTGTCAGAGCACTGATTTAAATACGCTCGTTACAACTTCCTCCTGCGGTACAGGCGGAGGGAGGGCAGTGTCCGGCCAGCGACCGCTTGTGAAATGGGGACTCGGCGGCGTGAAATTGGAATCGCTCGGCCGTGCTTAGCGGTGTGGCCCCGGTTCACTAATCGGATAACTCCGTGTGCTCAAGTTCTTGGCGTTGAAATCTTTTTCCCGATTGCGTTGCTTTAGACTGAGTTGCTGAGCAAGAAGTCTGCAATCGCTTGGTGTGTGTTTGAGATAAACATGTGGTTTCCTGAAAGCCGTGTTACTATGCCAGCGCTCCTCTAACGCTATAGGAGTAGTGAAACTCTTCACGTCCCCCGCTGAACTTCAAATCACTGGGTTTCTTGGCTGCTTTCACGAATGAGGCAGGGCTTGCTCTAGAATATATGTGGATGTAAAGCCCCTAAAAAATACGTGTGTTGAATCCTCAGCCTTCTGCAGCCTTTTCTGCTATTGATGCCCGTGCTGCTTAAGTTCGTTGGATCGCCTCGCTGGCATTAAACTTGCCTGCGGGCATTAGCTAGTGTTGCTTCAGGTTAGGCTAGTCCTTGAATTCTTAGGCTGTTACCCGGAATTAATTGATTAGTCACTCAGGTTTTTGCATTTAGAATTCCGTTTTAATTAAAACACCCACCTTGTTTGGATAGCTTTATTTGGAGTCTGAAATATAATGCCGTAGTTAGGTTAAGGTTTTTGCTCGAGCACTCCAGGGAGCTCAGGGTACCTTGGACAAGAGCTGCTAGTCAGATGTTGGGGCAGGATATCAGGATTACAGGATGACTGATAAAACGTTAGGTGAACGATAGTTTTCTTAGAACTACTTGGAAAACGGATGCAAATTTTACGTGAAGCAGGACTGCAAGGGAAACCTTATGGTGCACAAATACCGGTTATCCAAAATACTATTTTTGGATTTACAAATGCAACATTCACCTTCAAGATGATTTATACTAACTTTTCAGCGAGTTTAGTTTTATAGCACCTGCTGTTTACAGATGTTTTGTGGTAGTAGGTCATCTTATCAGTTTTCTCCAGTCTTCTGAGGTTTGCTATTCATTCTGCAGTGTTTTAGCCAAACTTGCTTTCAGTTAGTTGTTTCTAATTAAGAAACTTTCATTCTTAGTTTCTGTTACCTCTTCATATCTTTGAAAATGTTCCAGTTTTGCATAATGCTATTGCAGCATATTCCTTACCGTCTTGTTGCCTAGTTTCTAACTTTGAGTTGTGAATGATTACTCTGTAGAAGTATGTTCTGTCACTGTGTAGCCTTCTGTGTTAGTGGATGCTGCTAATCCCTGCCACATTTGGAAGCTTCTCTCTCCGTTTTAGCTGTATTTAAATAAAAACTATTCCAAGCATTTTTTCCCTACTCAGTTTACTTTTTTTTTTTTCTTCTGTCCTCTTATTCTCAGTCTGTTGTAAAACTGTTAGAAACCGGCAGGGTGGAAGGGAGGACAGAATATTGGCTTGTTATCACAGTAGCCTACAAGTTAATGTAAGTATGTATTTGAAGACTGTAAGTGTTTATTTGAAGACCTTTCATTGTCATGGGAATATTTGTAAAAATGAATCTCTCCTTTTATACCACTGATAGTTTAAGAAAAAAATATTTGTAGTAACTGTAATAATAAATGAAACAGTAGGATAGATGAGTCAGTGCTTCTTCTGCACTGTATTAAAGATAAGGTTGGGACAAAGGTAGCTCTACAGAGATTGTTTTTTTCGAGTGGAAAACAGTGCTTTGTGCATCCCTCTGCAATTACATCTCAGTTAAAAACTTCTTACGAGGGAAAGAATTGCAGTTTTTCAGGAGTCAGTGTAGTTTTCTTTGTAGTGCACTTTCATGTTACAGTTGCTTTATCAAAAACCTGATTAAGAATCTCTGTTTTCTTTCCCTTCTATGTTTAATTTCCGTATCCTTTCATACTTTTAATGGCACTTGAATTTCTTTTGATACATATGTTTAAATTAATACCAAAACAATAGCCCCATTTTTTTCTAAATGCTGTGATACCAGATACTTGGAACAAAAGTAGGTAATTTGTACCCTGACCGTATTTCCAACATACATAATGAGGCAGCAAAGCTGTTTAGATTTAATGAAACTTGGGAGAGATCTTTCAGTCTTTGTGTTAGAGGCAGCACACATGTATTATGGACTTGACAAGCCTCAACTGCAGGGCATGTTTAGCAGCTGCTAATAAACATATGGCATAGTGCCACCACTCAAGCGCAGAAAGGGAGTTGTAGGTGTTAAGACAGTAAAGCAGTGGAAATTTCTATAGGTCTGTTGGATATTACACTCGTGAAGAAATGAGTGATGATTTCAGTTTATTTTTGGGATACATTTAATTTGGAATGCCAAAATACATCACAAGTGGTTGCAGCTGCTGTAATTCAAGGGTATTGAGCTGTCAGCCGATGCTTCTTTCTAAGACCAAAGCCTTGAATCTTTTTTTATTCTAGTTTTTAAAATAATTTTTCTCCATAATAAAGCTTAAGGAAATCTATCATCAGCTTGAAACTACCTTTGTTTTTTTAGAAAACAGACTATTGTGTTGCAAGAATCTTAAGAAATGGATGTTTACTGGGAAATCACGGCAAAATGTTTTAATTCTTTGATGAATTTGGGTGCATAAGATGCAGATTTATTGGCTGCTGGGGGTTCCTCCTCTCAAACCATCTTCTTAAAACATTCTCTCTCTGGACATAATTTAAAGCTAAGCTTTGGAAATACTGCCAGAAAAGCTTTCTCCAGCCTAACAGGCATGTTGGTTTAAAGCAGAAGCTCTCCAAAAGGAGGAAGGCCTTTGATGTGTTATTTTTTCCATGTGAACTGGAATTGTTTGCATTATGTGAGCAGTGATGAATGGAAGTCATGCTTCAGATGTAAGAGTTACATTACAGTGTTCTAAGTTAACTTCCTGACTTACTCTTAGCAGAGCAAAGAAGTTGAGGAGGACATCAGGCCTCAGAGTAAAGACTATCACTTGCTGTATTTTCATGTTGTGTTTTTACCAAACCTAAAACGACTCAATTTGGTATTAGGCAATTAATGAAACAATTTGAAATTGCTGAGTGGTCTGTGAGCAATGCTGTGTGTGTACAATGGCAGTGGAGCATCGTGTGCAGCTGATGGGACTGTATTTTGAGATCGTTTTCCTCTGTAGCTGCACGTGGTTAAGAAGCTACCGATAGCTTACTTTGTTAGAAGATCCATTTACCAGGGTAAGAATTATTTTGGGGGCACAAGGAACTACTGTGGAGCAAGATGTGGTAGTGGAGAAGGGATTAAAAAATGTGGCATAACTTTTCATGTACATGCAGCTGAGATGGAATCTGTGGTTAGATTGGTTTGGGTTTTCTTTTAATTCTTCCTGCCCTCACTGTTCTTCCTCCCAGGGACAGAGTATACTGATGGAACAGTAGGAGAAATAAAACATAACAAATTAAACTTCTAGTAGCAGTTTTTGATCATCTGTTTCTGCTCCTCTTAGTTTTTGGGCAAGTTTAATGAATTATATGTATTATATGTATATGAATTATACATGTAAAATAGTAATTTATCTTTTTGTGTATTCAGAAAAGTCTAACTATTTGAAACTGAGCACAATATTAGTTTCCTTGAGCAGCCTCTGTTCTGTTACAGCACTTCTTGATCTCACACACAGAGAGAAATTTTTGACTTAGAACACTGCAAATTCCACAAATTGACATGAAATTGTGCTGGTTTTTATCTTTTATTTCTTCCTAGTGTTTATTAAAGGATAAAGTAGTTTGGTGTTGAGGTAATTAAGTTGATGAGAATATGGGTCTATATTCTGAAAATATAATTGACATATAAGCAAATATCATTCGTTTGTTGTTCTCATTAGAAAAACAGAACCCTTATGTGATGTGTCATGTAAATAAGAGAAGTTTGCAAATATACTTTTTCCTGTAATTATTTTCTGCACCTTGCCTCCTGTTGAACTATATTGCATTTTTTCTGTATCAATGTTGAAGTCTCTCCAAGTAATATTATTTTATTCATTTTTCTCATAATAAATGTCAATTCTACTTGTCACAGTAGGTGTACATAGTTGATAACTGTTCAGATGTCAGGACTTCATTTGAGCTATGGCACTAGGGTTAATAATTGTTGTACCATACCAGCAGTAAAACAGTTGTTTTTAGTACTGCAGTTAACTTTAGAAATGTTTATGCACCCACTTCTGTACAGTTATAATACTAATTAAAGCTGTAATACTGATTCTCTCTCCCCAACACACACCCCTTTAGCTTGGACATGGGTTGCATTAGATCTCATTTTTCCACTCAACTTTCTGGTCTTGTCATAATGAAGATTTCAGTCTCATTTTTCTGTAGCACATTTGTGATCTACAGCTCCTCCTCACCGTGTTCTCAGGAAACAAAAACCCCCTCATTGTAACTATCAAGTTATTTATGATCCCAGCTTGATCGGGTACTTATACTTGCTCAATTAAAATGTACTCCATCTCCATTATTTAATCATACATTTGTTAAAAGAACTGCTGCAGGTTGTTTCTTAAACTTTATGCAGTGTTTAATATGTTCTCAAAGAACAAAATTGGCAGCGATCATAGCATCTACCTAACATTTACTATGTGAGGTGCAAGTCACTGATCATTGACGAGCATGACAACATTTTGGGGCACCATAATTTTCATCTTAATCTGATCCAGTGTCAGTGTAATTGGTGTTTTGAAACTATGCAGTGCTCTGTTGCTGAAGTGACAGGAAGCTAGTCCAGAACCAAAATCCACTGAGAATGTAGAGTGACAGACTTAACTGTCCCACATTTGGAGCAAACTGTTTCACAGCCTTGATCTGAGGGAGTACTTGGGGTGTGTCAGAAAGTACACAGAAAAAATTAAGATGAGGTTGGGCAAAGGTCTGTTGCTTGTTTTCACATAAAAGCCTAATTGCTTTTATTTCTTCCTCTTCAATGAAGTGTTTTTCTGAGAAGGGTAGAGATTCAGAAGCAACTTGAATGTGACAGCAAATTGAAATTTTTCTGCAGGAGATGCTGAAATGGCACAGTTTCTGTTTTGGTTTTACTGGGCCTTTTTTGCTGCTTATAGTTAGATGTAGTTACTGCCTCAGTTGTCATTCCAGTGATCCACACTGGGATTATAAATTGAGGTGAGTACTGATATAATCCACTAATTCCTGTGTGGTGGAAAGTGACTTTTTTAATATATGTAACTGGTTTCTGCTGTAGTCCCAAATTAAGGGTAGTACTTTCCTGCAATGTGTATTTCAGCCCCAGAATAGATTACAGGTTCATGACAGCGCTGACGTTACCTTCTTAATACTGATTTTGATGTGTAATGTTGAGGCAGGTGAGCTTTAACAACACGTCCAGATCCCTAATCCATGAGGTGTTTTAGATGATGGGAGAAGAAAATAATGATTTGGCTTAGAGCTATCCAGTTTTGAACTTTCCTTGTTTGCTAGGGAAGAAGAGAGAGTCTTGGAGATTTAATATGAAACAGACTGTCATTGTTGCCACTCTTGATGGCAGCATATGTCAACCCATATAAGTATAGTCTCAAATATGCCAGTCTGTGTTTTCTGCCTTCTCATAGCTGCTGCTTTGTAGCATCTCTGAATCATCATTATCTAAACATGAGTTAGAAGTCTTCTACGTGCTCTAAAATCCAGTTCAGATCTCTTGACCTCTCCCTGTCTGAACTAATATTTAATAATGAGTTACTTCTTGGCGTTGGATTGTCTGAAAATACCAGGTTTTAGCAAAATTTTGAAGATGCGTTTGAGATCACAGATTAAAAAGGTTGTGTGTGTGTAATAAGTATGTGTCAATGTTGCCACTGGAAAGTTTGTGAGGCTTATTTCCAGAAAGTCTTAGTTAAGTATTGTAATAGAAGCTTAAGTGGAGGAGTTTTTTGTCATCTGCAGTATTTTGTGGGCTTGTCATGTGATACACTGTTTAATCCTAAACCTGCTACAGTTAAAAAACAAAGGGTAAATGCTTAATTTGTAAAACTGTATAAGAAATATATTTGCTGTTAAATCTACTTTAGAAATATGTTTTCTTTAAAACATTCAAGACAGACTGGAACATACAGCATGAAGAAAATGTTGAATCACTTATCAGGGTTCTGCTTAATTGTTTAAATGGAGATTTCTGGGGAAGAACAAGGAGTTGGATGTGTAAGAATCATCTAGTTAAATCTTTGGAAAGAGAGTCTCCTGAATCTTTAATGTGTGTGGGTTAGGAATAAAAAGTACTTCACACTCAACTGTATATTTCCTTACTTTTGGCTGAAATTTCCCTTCCCTTGCCCTGAAGGCAGATCTACTAGTTCTGTTTGAAACAAACTTGGGGGTGGAAAGTGCAGAATGAGAGCATGATTTTTAGTTTTCAGAAATAACTTGTTAATTGTATATTCCTGTCTGCCTTTGTGACCAAGAACATAAATAATTTTAATCAAACTATTTTTTTGTTATCTTTCGTTTATTTTCATATATTTGTTATAGTGCTGAAGAACTAAGGAGAGCATTCATTAAGAGCTAATTATGTTTGTGGGTTTTTTTAATTGCAGGAGGCAGAGTTACCATCAGAACTGAATAATGAAGGATACTGTGATTTTAACAGCAGGCCAAATGAGAACTCTTACTGCTATCAGCTCTTGCAAGAGCTCAACGAGCAGAGGAAGAAAGGCATTCTTTGTGATGTTAATATTGTGGTGAGTGGGAGGGTCTTCAGAGCTCACAAGAACATCCTGGTTGCAGGCAGCCGCTTCTTTAAGACTCTGTATTGCTTTACAAACAAAGAAAGCCGTAACCAAACCACTGTTACCTATTTAGACGTTGTTGCTGTTCAAGGTTTTTCAGTCATCTTGGACTTCTTATATTCTGGTAACCTCGTGCTTACGAGCCAAAACGCCATTGAAGTGATGTCGGTGGCCAGCTACCTTCAGATGACGGAGGTTGTCCAGTCCTGCCGCAACTTCATTAAAGATGCCTTAAACATAAGTATAAAATCAGAAGCTCCGGAGACTGTTGTAGTAGATTACAACAGAAGATCTGTTAGTAGGGATGGTTTATCTCCAAGGGATCAAAAAGTTGCCAGCTTCTGGGCAACACGAAACCTCACCAACTTGGCAAGTAGCATAAAAACTGAGAATGATCCCTACCCTATTGATGAGGGCCAAATGGAAAGCTACCAAATGAATGACTGCAGTTGGGTCCAGGACAGCTCACCTGAAATGGCTGAAAATGAATCTCAAGGTGAGGGAAAAGTTTTTGTGTGGAATGACATGGGTGCACAGGGACAATCAGTTCAAGAACCTGGAAAAGCAAGAAGGAAAAACCAAACTGCAAAGAGATTTATTTATAATATACCACCTAATACTGAAGAGAACTCTGAAGACTGCTCAGTGTTGCAACCGTCAGTCCCATATCCAGAAGAAGATTTGTCATTTATTAAAGAAGAAGCAGGTAAGTATTGCTTAATGACAGTTATGTCATTTGAAAATCAAAGTATTAAGTGAAGTACCTGATTTTGTAACTTTTGTAAAGTTATATTGTGTTGGATTAGTAAAGTCAGCACACCATTCAGGTTGCTAAATCAGTAATCTGATTCTCTGCCTTGGGGCACAGTGGCATATCATCTAGAGAAAGGAATGGCTGTGCCATACAGAATGTAATGTGCTGTTTGCATTTGACACTTGAAGTGGGGATCCTTTGCAGCTGGTAGAAACTAAAATTCTTACATTTGCATTTAATCTGTAGCAACTACTCAAGGAGTGGTAACTGGTGGCTAGTGTCAGCTGATTGCACAGACAGCAAGGGCCTTTATAATTTACTTCCCTACACTAGCAAAGGATTTTTCTGGTAATCTTCACCTGAGTGTCACCCAGAAAAATTCTGCTGATTTTTATTCTTGGGACATCTGGGAAGCTACAAGATGGAGTAATCCTGGCTACTATAATAGAAACACTTATAACAGGTTTGTGAAACATTGACAGGAGATGCCACAGGGACATATATTAGAGGGAGATATATTTTTGCTGAACTATGCTATAAACAAATCCTGAGAGTGACAGAATTAATAGGATTTTTTTTCCTTAAGGATCTATGGTTAATATAAATGGTAGAATAAGATTAAATATCTGTTTGCTAAACAAATACCATCACACAAAGAATTATAAACAGCAGACTGTTTACAGTGTAATTGTCATTTGGGGCAATGTAATTGAGTTCAGTTTTTTATTGTTTAAATTATTATGCTGTCTGAATAGTTAATGTATGCATTTGAAGTACTGCCATTTACCTGCCTCACTTTTGGATGAATTAATGGTTTTGAAAATTTACTGCAATTTAGGAGCCAAATTAGGGCTAAATTTGAGATACAGGTGGAACAAAGTTCTTTAGATGTGTCTTGTTTCTAAAGCAGTTTAAAATATATGTCTGCTTCAAACGTCCAGGAACTGTGGATACCCTGTCTCCTCCAGGGGCCCTGCTCTGCTCCAGTCTGCAGGGCTGGGGACACAGGCGAGCAGTGGCCCTGCAGGGGGCTCGTGGGGACCCACGGCCGTGCTGTGCCGTGCCAGCAGTGCCTGGGCACCGTGGTGACATGTGCCAGTGCAGAGCAGTGCGGGCTGGGACTGGAGATGTGTTTTCTCCAGTACAAGAGACCTTCATGTGCTTAGTGAGTAATGTAACACAACAGAGGCAGCTCTGGAGAAGCAGCTGTGCTGAGGAGCACTTCTGCAAATGCTTCGGGGGCATTACTTATCTCTGGTCTTCATCTCTGAACTCTGGGTAGGTCTGCTCTAGCTTTACTTTGGAGTGTGTGCTTCTGAAGTGAATTTCCTGTACTTCTCTTACTGGCTAAGCTTTATTAGACTGCACAGGATTCCTTTTGGCTGAACTGACAATAGAAGCTGTGTTTCAGGAACATGCCAGTTGCTAGTAGGCCTCAGGTCCACAGCACCAGGTTAGATCTAGCCTAAGTAAGCCCCTTTAGATGCAGGTAGTGGGGGATTTCAAATCCTCAACACTAAGTCAAAAATTTTGCCTGTGCTGGGCTACACTACCTGCTCTAGTTGTAATGCTATGAAAAAGGACAACAGAGGGTCTGGAGCAAGAGCTGAGGACGTGTATTAGCGGCACAAATACAAAATTTCTGACACAATTTAGTATGTGATTTCTGTTTATGATTTATATGGGGTAAATATTCAACCTCTTTTGCTGATGGAAATAGAGAGAATATGTCTACTGTATGATGGCACCAACAACTCATATCAATACTTGTTTGGATACTGTGGAATTTTGTGTATGTGCTATGAAGATTTCTTGGCAAAATAATGGAGGACATGGGTAGTGCAATATGTTTAGTCCTTGTTAATTTTTTTTTATTGACAGAAGCACCAGTGTTTCCAGTAACTTGTTACAGTAAAGAATTAAATTACAAAATACATCTGTGTATTATCTTGATGATAAGAACTGTATTGGAGACAGAGCATACTGAATATGTGTTGTGGTGTCTGTTGAAAACCACTGAAAGTTCTGTGACTGCAGTCTGAAGTTTATTTTACTGAGCTCTGAAATACTAGACAACTAGTAATCGCCTTGATATTTTCAGAGCACAGCATATATGTCCCCAAGTACATAATTACATTTTCTGTCAGTGTTAGAACTCTTTTCGGAGCCATAGCTAATATTTTTGTAATGATACCTTTTTCTTGCATGCATGCATATTGTTTGAAACAAGAAGAGTGACTGCAGTAGGGCTTGGTATAGCTTCCTTTTCACCCATAGTCTGTGCTTTGCCTTTTGGTACTCTTTCTCTTGTACTTGTGGCTCTTTTTCTCTGCTTTGCAGATAGATTCCACTCTTAAACACTCTTCTTTTAACTGCTCCCTCTATGCCAAAGAAAAGATGTAAGAGAGAGGAGTGGAGAGTTGGAAGAATGTCAGGAATGAGTTATAGAGTAACCTGCAGGTTACACAATAACTTTTTAGTTTTGGATTAAATTTCTTGTGGGGATGAAAAACTACCAAAAATAATAGGCACTGAGAGGTAAAAATGGATAAGAGAATGTTATCTGGAATAGATGTAAGACAATTCTCTAAGAAGAAAAAAAAATAATAAATTCTTATGTTCAGAGTTAAGGAGTGTGCTGTCCCATTGGTTGCTAAAAGGGAATCAAAGGGCTTCTACTATTATGCTTTGTCATGCTCTGATGGGGATAACATCAGTGGTTATGAGCTGTCAGTTACATGCAGAGTGAGTTTCTCTGCCCTTGATTTAGGTTTGGGTTGGTCCTGGTACTTCTGTGATGGGAAATAAATACTGTAGATATAGTGGAAGGGAAGCCTGTTTAAGAACACTCCTCACTACAGAAATGTATCCCTGAAGCCACTACCTCAAATTCTGGAGTAAATGAATTTTCCAGTTGGGTACAACTAGGTAAGTATTAAATAATAAAGAGTAAAAGCTTTCTGAAGCATCTGCTACCCTTCTTGTTCTAGTAAAGCAAATATGTTAAACTGCTCTGTGTTGAATGTGAGTTTTTTCGACACGTATCCATAAGGATATGTCAGCTGCTTCTTCTTTCTCTCACCCTGTGTTGCCAGTGAGTTTATATTTAACACCCTCCCTGTAAAAGGAGCACTTTGGTGAGCTTTAAAAAAGCTCCGTAAAGTTAGGATGGGTTTGAAATTCCTTGTACTGTCTTACTTTATATTTACTTACATTTTGCTTAAGCTTTCAAGACTTCTCCAGTTTTAACTATATTAAAGTAGCTGTTTAACTAAAACACTGACTGTTACCACTTATCACAATATTTTCCCTCCTCGTTGATAATCTGCTAAAAAAGTCTTTACAGCCATCATGCATCCTACAATTAACCATTTACCATGATGAAAATAACCATGCAGTCAGTCAGCATCTCACAGTGTTACGGTTACAAAAGTTCATAAAAGCTCAGTGAACATAATTCATCCTATTCTTAATGTCGGGTCACAGGGTTGTTTTGTCAATTTTCGTCACTTCTTGGGTGTGTCTTTCATCTGGGCTTGTTTTTTCTTTTTTTTTTTTTTTTTACAAGTGTCCTGTCCTTAGGCTTCAGAACACAGCTGTTGAAGTATTGCTTATGCTTTCTGGAACTGACTGTGTTGATTTTTACAGAGACCTGCATCCAATATCCCAGAAGCTACAAGTGTATAATTTGTTATTGTGATTTTTCAGGCTAGATAGTGCTGTCATGTTCTGTGGTGGGGATGAGGAAAGGATAACAAATGCAAGATTAAAACAGCCCTTGGTGGAAAAAGAGGATTCCTGACTGGTTTTTTTGGGATTCTTAAGGAATTTACTTCAGCTTGTTGTAGAAACAACTACTTCTCAGAAGGCTACAAACAGCAGCTAAACCTGCTTACAAAAAATGTAGTGCTGGTCACAGATTCTGTCATGGTACAAGGGAGGAGTGTAACACAACTTGATTAGAACTTTACAATAAAGACAGGTATCTTTGTATTTGAAGAAAACAAGATTGATGGATGTATCAGGACACATATATTTCTTGTAGGGATAAACCTCACTTGACTGACTGTGTTACAAAAGAAAAAAGAATTGTATATTTTTTGTACTTTTCCATGGTACTATAACCCTCAGTCAGATTTTCCTTAGACCTGAAGCTGATACCCTGATTAAAGGGTTTATGTTCCTTGGTGGACCTTTAACCACTTTATTTTCCCCATTCCATGTGTAATCTGGTGTTGAAGATGTCATAAGTTTTTACAAGTCATCTGAAAACACTGCAACGTCTGAGGGGTCAGCCTCTTCCCCATTCATTAAATTTATCTCTCTGAGGGATGATCCCAAAGACAAGCAGATCCTCACGTTGTCACAGTATGCCATGTCACTGAGCCTACAACTCTAGGCAATGTGTGTATAACTGTTAGCAATTTGCTTTTTTTTTTTCTTTTTTGCAAATGAGTTGGGGAAGAAGGTTTTGTGGTGTCTACAGATCTTCTCTGCCTGAAAATCCTTTTGAATCCCAGTGCAATGCATTGACTTACTGAAAAAATACCAATCTGAAGTGCTGATATTTTTCATTTGTGAAATGAAATGATGGTAGCAACATCTAAATAAAAATGGCCCATGAGAACAGTTAACTCCCCCACAAATAAATCGTCTGCATGAGGAAAGTTCTTTACTTTCTTGTGTTTCACTGGTGTAGTTGGAGGAGATCAGCAAAATAGCTTTCACTTTTTTGGGAAGGGATTTTTCAGGGAAGGTATGATAATCAAGTTGAAAAGCAAGTGGATAATATATTTGGCATCAGTTGGTGGTCTTCTGTCAGGGTTAGTTGATGCTGGATCTGACTCTGTAGTCAAGGCAATATACCACTTTTGCATGAATGAAAAACAGTCAAAATTGAGAGCAGTTGGGAGCAATAGATAAAGATTGCGTTGGCAAAATGTTTTAAGTACGTCTGAGCCCTCTGTTGCAAGAGGCAGTTGAGCAGTAATGTGCTTCCAGAATGAGCCTTTCCAGAAGAAGCAAGGTTAAAGATGTGAGGAATACTCTGGGAACAAAGGGAGTGCAAGTTTCCCCACCTTCCTAGTATGTCAGTCTCGGCAGTGCTGTTTCCTCTGTCATGTTACCTAACATAAGCAACAAATCCAGCTCTCTAATAACAATCCTACAGATTGTATCAGTAGATTACCACTGCTTTCTTTACAATCCTTAAAAGCTATGGCCTAATCGCTTATCCTGTCTCTGTCTGTTTTAATTGGTCTGGATGAGCAGTCAGTGTCAAAAAATGTAGTGAAAAAATAGTATTTCTTTTTCTGTTATTTTGGCATTGTTTCCAGTGCTAATAAATGTAAAGAAAACAGAAGTTCACTACAGACAGCTGTACCTATTGCAAAGTTTTGAATCTTTTCCCTCAGCTCACCGAATGTTTGTGTCCTTTCCTGTAATGACCCGTTCAATTGCTTCTGTCAGGGTACTTCTCATTATTTCCCATATCATCTCCTATTCAGTAATGTCTCCTTTTCTGCCCCCCAAATCGGCATATTTCTAGTTGTAGAAAAAGAGTAAAACCTGTCAAACTAAGGATGTTTCTGGCTTAGACATGTTCTCTCTTTCTGGTGGTGCACCCCTACCTCTTGCTTTCAAAACTGAAAATCATTGTATCTGGCTTCTGGTTATCCTTTTCCCCGAGAACAAATGCAGTAGAACATAAAATCATTTAACAATGTTTTTGGTAGCTTTTGTTAGTGGTGTAAAAGCCTACACAACCACTTTATTTTATTTCATGCTGTCCTTATCTCTTCTCAAATCAACATCGTGTGAATTTTAGTGCTGACAGTTAAACAGCTTCTTTGAATTCTATTTTATTTCTTATTATTTTGGCTTTGCTTGTTGTTGACCTTTAATAAAGATCAGATTACTGATAGCCTTTTATCCATGCAGGCTGGAAGAATGGGTAAATGTTTGAAGCTAATTGACATTTGAGTTATTAACTTGCACCTCTTAGAAATCAACTGAAGTGTAAAAAGGTGTAACCTTAGATCAGAGAAAAGTTGTGGTCAGATGGCTTTGTCTGGAGACACAGAATATTATTGCTTCTAATTAGGTTCCCCCCCCCCCAAAGATCTGCCTTTCCTGTCTATGCTTTCCCCCTTTGCACCCCAGTCCCAGTCTACCAGTAGAATTTCATCCATAGTTGGTTTCAGCCTCCTATCAAGATCATCTGGCTTTAAAGTTGACCAGAACAGGTCAGATGATGATTATGTCTAGTTTTTCAAGCAGGTTTTAGGGGTCAGTAGCCTGGTTGAGAAATTGGAGAAGATATTATGAGCCCCAGGGCTCTGTAACATGCTGCATTCTGGAAGCTTACCTGACTATAGGCTCTATATCCAGCTGGGGAAGGTAGTAGAGGCTGGGTGTTGCCCTTCCAGCTTCCAGTCTGTGTCTAATTCAAGTCTGTCTTGTTTGGATGAGCAGTTAGACACTAAAGATGCCTTTTTCATGGTTTTGTTTTGAACACATTAAATGTGTGCTTAATCTAGAAAGCAGGTTTTCTAGGTCAACGAATTATTCTAGGAATAAGCATTAGATTTAATTATTATCTACTTAGTCATGTACTATGCAGGGACTGGAGCGAATGTAGCAACCTCTTATCTCTTGTGGTATCTGTGCTGGTGTTTCTTCATGTTATAGTGGGTCTTCTCTTCCATTTGGAGGTTGAAATAGGTTAGTAGTTATTACCTACTGTAGATGACAGCTCTTTTACATCTGTTTGTCTCTGTGCTGAGTCTTGTGCTAAGATCTAGAACTATGCAGAGGTTTGAGCTCCTAAGTTCCCTCAATCTTAAATACCAGCTGTGTGCATAAATGTTCCTAGTGAAATTTAATTTGTGTTCTCTTAAATACAGAAGGATTGTCAAATGACAGTGTTATAAAGCTGTGTTCAGCTGTGTTCTGTTTGGTCCAGCTCTTACTTATGGTCAGTGTTCGGTGTATGCTTATTCTGAAGGAAGCTATATGATATTGCCTGTACACAGCATAACATTACATCTGTGTGCAGTAATGACTTGGTCTGTTGATCTTACAGGTATTCATCTGGTAAGGGGGTGAAAAGTGATTAAAATATTTTATTACTGACTGACTTTTCACTGTTCAGCTGCATCCAGCTACAGTTGTAGTACAGGGAGAAAAATCTATAAAGGATTGAATACGTTACACATTCTAAAAGTAGTTTTATTTTTTTTTCTTCTGCTAGATACTGAAGCCTGCTTTAATTTGAAGGCTTTTAGCCTTAAGATCAAGTCATCTTTGTTCTTACCCAGACTGTACAACACTGCTTCCTCACTAATCTCTTCTTGTGTACTACAGAAGGAAGTCTTCTTCCTCACCTCAAAGGAATGTGTAGTTGGCATGTCTATAGGGTATCTGTGTTCTATTCCTTGAGCTGTTGAGATACCATTGCTGGAGTCCATCACTCCAAGTTAGTATAAGGAGTTCTTGCCTCTTTTGGACATAACAGCTATTAGAGTCAGTAATTTAAAAAAATTGTCCTCACAATTTTTTCCTTAAAGGAGAGGGATGTTTATTCCCTTCAGTCTTCTTTCCTTTTGTACCAAAATTGATAGTTAGATGAGCTAAAATACTACTGTTTCTCTTCTTCATTCACTCAAGCTCTTCTTTTTAAAAGCTCTGATGGAATGCCTAGTTTGGCAGTCATGATCCTGCTTTGCTTATTGTTTGCCATTGTCTAATGGATAGGATAGACTTATAAGCTTCCTACTTGCTAAGTGATATCCTTTTGAACTGTTGTCTTATGTTGCAGGCCAAATCACTGCTGCCTGAGCAGTAAATGAAACTACTGTATGTGTTTCATGCTGTGAGGATTGGTAATCTGTACTTTTTTCCAGTAAAACTGCAAGTTGGAAGTGTTTAAATATGCAGCTTGCCACTAGCTGCATGAAATGCCAGTTTATCTTAAGAGAATTTCCTGTCCCAAAAAAATCCTTAGAATGAACAGCGTAGGGATAAAAAGAAGTCTTTGGGCTATTAAAATGTATGGTTTCAGGCTTGAAAGCAAGAATGCATCTCCTCAAGACTTTTCACAGTGATGACATTGGGAATCCAGTGTGAGGACCCAACTACCTTCTAGAGAAATAAAAGGAAATCTGCCAGTTACCTCTGCAATTTGTTTATTTAACAGCTGCTTGCCTGTGAGGAAAGTAATGGATTTATGAGTTCATGTTTTCCAACAAACTCCTGTCTTGGTGATTGGGGGGAAAATTGATTTGCACTATTGCCAGAAGAGCTTTTGCCCAACAAATATGATTTTATTGCATTCTTAGTGCAGCTTTATTGTGTACTATTTATAGTTCTCTTCTCTGTGCTCTGTAATAGTGATTCCATGTTCGCTGATACAATTCTTACTTGTTATAAAGTATAGAATTAAACAAGCAAAGATCTTTTTAAGGCATTTTTCACTTCTGAATGGTTTTATTTTTTTAAAGAGGAAAAAAGGCTGCAAAGTCAACATGAACTGCAGATCTTGTCTTAAAAGCAAATGTAAATATGCAAACCAGTCTTTTAAGCTCTTATATTCCTAGTAATTGTGGTCTCTTGGTTTGATGTGGTTATAGAGTAATGGAGATGATTATTCAGAAAAGGATTTAGACATAGCTGTAGGATACTTTATTGTGCCTGTGACAGTCTGGGTGAAGTCACTGCATGAAGCAGCTGTACAGAGAATCCAATGGAAAACCTTTCAGCCTCCCCTCATGATGACAGTGAGGGAATACATATCCTTACCATCACAGTCCTTGTAGTATGAATTTTTCTCAGGATGGGGAGAAGAAAAGGTGCTGTGGAGGTTCAAAGGTCTCATTTCATTGAAATTAGGAATGCAGTTATTTCTTAGTTTTAGTATTGAATACTAAAATTCACTATAGTGAATTACTAAAATTTCATTTTAGTGAAATTACTAAATTTCACTATAGTGAAAAAATACTGTAATTACTGTTTAAGGATCAGAAACTTTTTTGTCACAGTTTAAAAAGGACATGTATTTTGCTAAACAGATTAGATTGATGACTGATTAGAACTCAGGAAGCTAAAGTAAGACTGTGTCTTTAATAGCTACTTCAAGTGACTTCAAGTATGGACTGTTGCCGGGTACTTCAAATGACTTCAAGTACGGATTGCTGCCGGGTACTTCAAGTGACTTCAAGTATGGACTGTTGCCGGGTACTTCAAATGACTTCAAGTACGGATTGCTGCCGGGTACTTCAAGTGACTTCAAGTATGGACTGCTACCGGGTACTTCAAGTGATTTTAAGTATGGACTGCTGCCAGAATCTTGGCCAAAAGAAGCTTGGGAAAATGGTAAGTGTATCTCATGGAGAGTAGGTTGGGTTTTTTCCTCTGAGATGGGTTCTCTGTCTTTTATGTCACTGCTTATAATTTTTGATTCATTTGTTTAGAGGGTTATGAGATTATGTAAACATTTAATCTTCTTCCATATTATTTGCCTTTTTGGATAATACTTCTTTAGAGGGAGGAAAAGGAATTCAAATGTATGGAAGAGTAAAAACAGAATGTAGTTTATATCAGTTCTTGTGACTGAATGTGAAGATATCTGAGTTCTTTAGTGATCTTACAGTTTCCCCCCCTTTACTAAGCTAAATGCAGATAAAGGGCCTTTGAAACTGAACACTTTGATGGTGAAGATACAGAATTAAATGTAATTTTAAAAGGAAGTCTCAGCATATGTCTTGCTATTAAAAATTAAAACTTCATTGCAGTAAATGTTTTTATTTCAGTACAGCTGTAATTAAGCCTCCTTCTGTCAGTTCAAGCCGGCAATTATCTGTAATTATTCTTTTGTCTGAAAACATTCTGAAAACACCATATCTAAAACAATTGTTGCTAGTGCCGTAAATACATAAAGTCTTCAGTAAAAAAAAGGTATCAAGTACTGGTTAATAGTAATGCTTACCTCTTAACTTTGAGCTGTTACTGGGATATGGCTAATGGTTTATTTTAAATATTTTGGGGTTTACAGTAAGAGAAATTTGGTCATCAGGAGGTGAAATTTGCTTGCAGTCAAGAAATCAGAACCTGGGTCTTAGGAGGTCTGCCTGTTCTTAAACCATTAAATTGCCATATATCTTACAGCCCTGATGTCTGCCTGTATAGGACTTAATTTCTCCATATAAGCCATTACGTGACATTATGTTGACAAGCAGCTCTCACAGGAGTGCTCCAATATACCAATGCAAAATTGTGAATGTTAGCAAAATGTAACTTCCATGTTATGATGGATTTAGAAGCTCAGAGGAGACAACTCTCGATACAGGCCTGTGGGCATGTGCACATAACGCACAGTTACTTGTGTTTTCTTCCTGCCAGCCTGAACATTAGAAACTCTTGCACATAACTATGTAGCCTTAGCCAGTGCTTTTTGAATGCTTCTAGATGGTTATGATTATGTTCATAAATTCTCACCTGTAGTAAGCTGAGTCAGTATGCTATAATCAAAACTGTCCTGGTATTCCTGTGTGGCCTTCTCCGTGTCATAGCATCCCATGTTGTTCTTTTTCACACAGTAAAATAGGCAGCTGTATTAAAACTGTTTTGCACATATCCTTTGAGCAAGCTATGTAAAGAGTTCTTCTCCATCATAAGGAAGAAGTGAGATACTGCTACTTTTGGAAGTTTTTTCTGCTCTTTTAACTTTTTCTACTGTTGGATCAAAGTAGAAAATACATAAAATCTGAAGCAATAATTTTCTTTTTGAGAATTTTATTATTTTGCTACCTCTTAGTGTCCTACATCTTTTATCAGTATTTGTTCTTACTTAGTTACACTTTTTTTTTATTGATTTGTCAAGTCAGATCTTGGTAGACAGTTCCTGCATGTAATTCTGAATAGAATATTGGGAGAGAAGGTTGTGACTGTCTAAATGCTGCAGAGTTAGAGGGTTTCTAATCCAGAAGAAAGTGTCTTTTGGTATAACTGACCTCTAGGAAAATGGAACATTGGTTAATTGTAGTTAACTTACTCCACTTCATGACTAAGACTTCTGTGGTAAAAATGCCTTGGTTACAAGTAGCTATTTTTCTAGTAGAATTGTACATGCAGAACTTACCAGCATTTGTGATTCTGCAGACAGGCATTGTCCTGATTTGGCTGATGAAAAGTCATGTGTTTTGTTTTATTGTTTTGGTACCTGTTTATTTTTGTGAACCAGGCAGAACGTATAGAAATATTTTTTGTGCGTGTTTCATCATCTTTTCTCCTGATGGCTTCTTATCTTGTAGGTGATTCCTCTGCTTTAATCATGAACAAGTTGAAGTGTCCACACTGTAATTACGTAGCCAAATACAGAAGAACACTAAAGAGACACTTGCTCATTCACACAGGCGTGAGATCTTTCAGTTGTGACATCTGTGGGAAGCTGTTTACACGAAGAGAGCATGTAAAGAGACATTCCTTGGTAGGTGATCTCAAGTGTTCATGTATATGTATGCACATGTATGAGCGGGGTTTTATAGGGTTTTTCAGGTATTTTGATAGTTGTAAGAAACTGTTCTCTGATTTGACAAAATGTAAATTGTCTTATCTTAATCTGAAATCAATTAAGATAAACATCTTTTTAAGATAAACATCTCTTGTTTCCTTAATGGAAAATGCAGTGTCAATGAAGACAGTCATTTCAAGATTATTTTGAAAGTGATGTGGTAAAGGGATGCAGTGTATATAAGTATTCCGTAGATAATGAAAAGCAGTTTTGGCTTAGCTTTACTGCAGTAGAACAGCACATCTTGGTCAATAATGCTGCATCACCATTTTCTGTGAGGGCATCCTGTTAATTCAGCAATTACACAATATATTGAAATAGTTCTGAAATGTTTATTCACAACTAGACAAAGCTATAGTATAGTATCTGCTTTAAGATTAGAAAAGAATGAAAAATATCTGATGCAGAAAGTAAACATTTGTCTGACTTGCATTCTACCAGTACCATAACCAGCAGTTCAGCTTACCCTGTCCTGTGCATGTTGCATAACTCAGGGTTTGACTTGACTACTTGTTTATCTGTGGATCCAGAGAAAGTATTATCTGTCTTGGGTATTTTGTAGGTACTTTGTATCTAGTCTATAAGGAAATTAAGACTTCATTGTAATATATACTGTATAAAATCCAAGGTGTGTTTTTGGGCAGTAATAAAAGGAAGATCATACTGGTGGAAGAAAAATAACACTTCTCCAAGCTGTGATTTTAAAAATCCCCTCATTTTGCAAGATGTTTTGTAGATAGAAAAGGTTAGTACATAGACTGGGGTAAATTGCACTTCTCCAAGGTGCTGCTGCTGGGTTGGGGCAACCCTCAGTATCTATATAGGCTGCTGGATGAACTGGTAGAGAGCAGCCCTGCCAGGAAGGATTGGGGGTGCTGGTGGGTGAGAGGCTGAACGTTGAGCTACCAATGTGCTCTCTCATCCCAGAAAGTCAAATGTATCCTGGACTGCATCAAAAGCAGCATGGCCAGCAGGGTGAGGAAAGGTATTCTGCCCCTCATGAGACCCCCACCTGGAGCACTGCATCCAGCTCTGGGCTCCCCAAAACAGGAAAGACAGAACTGTTGGAGCTACTCCCGAGGAGGGCTTTGAAAATGATTGGAGGGATGGATCATTTCTCATATGAAGAAAGGCTGAGAGAATTGGGGTGCTATTGCCTCATTGATGGCCACATTCCTTGCTTTCTGGCTCACTAGAGAAGACAGCAACAATGGGAGTTAATTGGTCTACCAGGAAGAGTAGAGTGGGACTGAGTGGGACTTTAATGTTCTGTCCTGCAGTATCTGACCAGGACTTGTAGCTGAAGATTTTTTTTNTGTCTAAATGCTGCAGAGTTAGAGGGTTTCTAATCCAGAAGAAAGTGTCTTTTGGTATAACTGACCTCTAGGAAAATGGAACATTGGTTAATTGTAGTTAACTTACTCCACTTCATGACTAAGACTTCTGTGGTAAAAATGCCTTGGTTACAAGTAGCTATTTTTCTAGTAGAATTGTACATGCAGAACTTACCAGCATTTGTGATTCTGCAGACAGGCATTGTCCTGATTTGGCTGATGAAAAGTCATGTGTTTTGTTTTATTGTTTTGGTACCTGTTTATTTTTGTGAACCAGGCAGAACGTATAGAAATATTTTTTGTGCGTGTTTCATCATCTTTTCTCCTGATGGCTTCTTATCTTGTAGGTGATTCCTCTGCTTTAATCATGAACAAGTTGAAGTGTCCACACTGTAATTACGTAGCCAAATACAGAAGAACACTAAAGAGACACTTGCTCATTCACACAGGCGTGAGATCTTTCAGTTGTGACATCTGTGGGAAGCTGTTTACACGAAGAGAGCATGTAAAGAGACATTCCTTGGTAGGTGATCTCAAGTGTTCATGTATATGTATGCACATGTATGAGCGGGGTTTTATAGGGTTTTTCAGGTATTTTGATAGTTGTAAGAAACTGTTCTCTGATTTGACAAAATGTAAATTGTCTTATCTTAATCTGAAATCAATTAAGATAAACATCTTTTTAAGATAAACATCTCTTGTTTCCTTAATGGAAAATGCAGTGTCAATGAAGACAGTCATTTCAAGATTATTTTGAAAGTGATGTGGTAAAGGGATGCAGTGTATATAAGTATTCCGTAGATAATGAAAAGCAGTTTTGGCTTAGCTTTACTGCAGTAGAACAGCACATCTTGGTCAATAATGCTGCATCACCATTTTCTGTGAGGGCATCCTGTTAATTCAGCAATTACACAATATATTGAAATAGTTCTGAAATGTTTATTCACAACTAGACAAAGCTATAGTATAGTATCTGCTTTAAGATTAGAAAAGAATGAAAAATATCTGATGCAGAAAGTAAACATTTGTCTGACTTGCATTCTACCAGTACCATAACCAGCAGTTCAGCTTACCCTGTCCTGTGCATGTTGCATAACTCAGGGTTTGACTTGACTACTTGTTTATCTGTGGATCCAGAGAAAGTATTATCTGTCTTGGGTATTTTGTAGGTACTTTGTATCTAGTCTATAAGGAAATTAAGACTTCATTGTAATATATACTGTATAAAATCCAAGGTGTGTTTTTGGGCAGTAATAAAAGGAAGATCATACTGGTGGAAGAAAAATAACACTTCTCCAAGCTGTGATTTTAAAAATCCCCTCATTTTGCAAGATGTTTTGTAGATAGAAAAGGTTAGTACATAGACTGGGGTAAATTGCACTTCTCCAAGGTGCTGCTGCTGGGTTGGGGCAACCCTCAGTATCTATATAGGCTGCTGGATGAACTGGTAGAGAGCAGCCCTGCCAGGAAGGATTGGGGGTGCTGGTGGGTGAGAGGCTGAACGTTGAGCTACCAATGTGCTCTCTCATCCCAGAAAGTCAAATGTATCCTGGACTGCATCAAAAGCAGCATGGCCAGCAGGGTGAGGAAAGGTATTCTGCCCCTCATGAGACCCCCACCTGGAGCACTGCATCCAGCTCTGGGCTCCCCAAAACAGGAAAGACAGAACTGTTGGAGCTACTCCCGAGGAGGGCTTTGAAAATGATTGGAGGGATGGATCATTTCTCATATGAAGAAAGGCTGAGAGAATTGGGGTGCTATTGCCTCATTGATGGCCACATTCCTTGCTTTCTGGCTCACTAGAGAAGACAGCAACAATGGGAGTTAATTGGTCTACCAGGAAGAGTAGAGTGGGACTGAGTGGGACTTTAATGTTCTGTCCTGCAGTATCTGACCAGGACTTGTAGCTGAAGATTTTTTTTTCCTCCAGGAAAGGACATGAAGTCAGACAGTGTGAAAATAGCTATGAAGTGAGCTCAGTGCAGTTCTGTGCTTTCACTGAAGCATCCTTTCCCTGATGAAGTCAGAACTTTTTTTCCCTCCCTCCCTTCCCCTTTCGGTTCAACAAACCTCAAATGTTCTGCCTTGTGTGAAGTATTATCATAACGAGTCTAGAGGCTGAGGAAAATACATGTATCAGCTGTACAGATTATACAGCAGAACTGAAATACTATTTGTATCTTGACCTAATTTCTTTCTCCCCTCATGTGGGTGGTGATTTCTTTTTTATCTAAAATTGCAGCTTTTTCAATGGGACTTCAAATGAGATATTTAAGCACATAATTGTAATCTGTTGTGGGAACACGAGATAGAAGGTCTTCAACTTAATTTTTTCCTAGATACTAACTAATATACATCGTTGCTGAATTCAGTTACTTGTACAAGCAACATGCTTATAAATTCAAAACCAAACTTTATGGTTAGTCAACAACAGCCTTCTAATTTTACACAAAGGCTCAAATACTGGACAAAAATTCACCAAAGGGACCTGGAAAGCTGATGCTGGTTTTGATTGTGTTGGGATGGAGAAGTTTTAGAAGAAGACTTTTGCTCTTTTAATTCTTGATTTTAATAACTCCTGCCTTGTTCTTAGTATTTCTAGGATTTAAAATTGTAAAAGCAACTTTCTAAACAAGTTGTTATCCTGTGTGCAGTATAAGGGTTTATGCTGCTCTCATTGCTTCTGAGTCTTGTTCTGTACCCTGAGGAGTCGTGAACTGAACGCTCACCTGCGTACAGAACAGGCAACCTGCTGAGCTCCAAGGAGGTAGTTTGGTTGTGGCCAGTAGCTTGTGTCTGTTGAGGAGTACCTGAGTAGATCTGTAGTACTCCTTCCTTACTCTGAGCTATGTTGGGTATCTTCTGGGAAAGCTAAACATAGGAATTTTTATATTAATAATTGTTGTTATTATTAATAGTCTTCTAGTACTATATGCAAATGTAACCTGATATGCCTATATTCAGCTGGTAAAATTTCTCTTCCATAGGTGCATAAAAAGGATAAAAAGTATAAGTGTATGGTGTGCAAGAAGATTTTCATGCTAGCAGCCAGCGTTGGAATAAGACATGGATCACGACGTTATGGAGTTTGTGTAGACTGTGCAGATAAATCCCAACCTGGAGGGCAAGAGGGAGCAGACCAGGGTCAGGACACAGATTTCCCTAGGGATGAAGAATACGAAGAAAATGAAGTGGGAGAAGGCGATGAGGAGCTTGGTGATGATGTAGAAGAACAGAATGACCAGTCTCGATGGGATGAAGGCGGGGAAGTTTGTATGCCTTTAGATGACTGACAGAGCATATGACTTCAGGGTGCTGCAAATGGACACTGTATGGATTGACTGCTTGGATTTCTGGACTGAAGGCTTGCGAAATATGGTACAGGCTGGATGGTAGTTATGTTGCTGTGAAAATGTAGGGTCAAAGCCTTATAGCAAAAAAAGGATTATTAATTTTTTTATGATATTTGCACAGGACTGTACAGCATACAACCATTTGGTTGAATTATACAGAGTCCTCACATCTACAGTCAGTTATCAAAAGAAAAATGTATTTTTTATTATTTATAGGCTATAGCTACTTGGGTCCTATTCAGACATAGTAGTAACTGTAATTATGTTACACATTCATGTATCTGTTAACATGAATGAGGAAAATTGCAACTTTGTATGGAAATACAAAGACAGCTTTCCCAAATCCACTAGTACTTTTGTCAGTGAGTCAGTGAAGTTAATTTGGGCTAGTGGCTCTTGTTTTCCACAAGCATGTCTTTGCCATACAAACCTTACCTCTCCCGTAATCTGATAGCTGAAAGCCAATCATTTAAACATGTGTCACAGATATTGCCAACACTGTATAGAAATTTGCATTGAAAACTTTTGGCTCTGTGCTGGCAGGTGCTATGGGTGATAAGCACTGGAGCAGTTGTTAATGGCATTAATTTAGTGTCTGTTTTTAAAGAAGGTTGTTGTTGATTCATCAGTTTCAAAATGATAATGCAGAAGAAATGACCAGTAATGAAAATAATAGACTGATCAGAGCATGGGTAACTCTTGTGCCACTTAATCAAAAGAGACAGTCATGCTAAAAGGTATCTGATGTAATAATGTTTCTTCCCTCTTCTAAGGCCCCTCTTCTCTCAAAATATTTTGGTTTTCCTGGTGTATACCTCAGTCCCACAGAATAAAAATACAAGGAATGGAGAAAGTGTCATATTAAAACAACTTTTTGGTCAATAATTTCTTACTTGTCCGTTTTTTGGCTAGTTTGTGATGTGAATTGGGCACTAGGCTATCGTGCCTGTCGTTCATCATTGAACACAAACTTTTTTTTATTCTTTTGTACTTCATGGGTTATTGTTAGTATTTAATGTAAACAAATTACATTTAACTTGCTCATTTGCTGGAATTTTTTTTAAAGAAAAACAAAAAGTCCAAAGCAAAATAAGGCTCTTTGAGTTGTCTGCTTTTCAGGATGATATGCTCCTATGCTCTTGGTTTGAGATTTTCCAGGAGGCATTGAAACTTGAATTTTTGTAGCCCCCTGGATTTTTTTTTTCCATAAGCCTGTAATATTGTACCAATGATTTCAGGCCCCTTTCATAGGGAGGGGAGGGCATTACACCTTCACCTTAAACTCTGTGTTGTTTAGCCTAAGGCAAGTGAATTCAGGCAATCATTGGAACAATAAGTCTGATGTACTGTTATGTCACAGTGAGTAAATATGCAGAGCATTTGTCATGACACATAGCTAGGCCAATGTGACAGTACTGTATAAAAAAAACAATTGAGGGTCACCATATTTTTCAACTTTGTTTAATTTTAAAATGAGTATATTTTTTCCTATTTTATATCAGGTAACTAAATTATGGTAGTTGTGTGGATAACTTTGAATTATGCTTTGATGGACAGAATCTTACTGGTGTTCCATCTGATCAAAGTTGGTATGTATTTAAAGAGACAAGCTTTACTGTTGTCCATAGAACAGTAACATAATGTTAAGACATTGTTTTTGCTGATTGAAACTGAGATGATAAGTTTGAACTACAGTTATATGGGAATTAAAATGCTTTTTTTTATCATCCACTTGTTTCATTGGTAGTTTCCACATCATTGTAAACCTGACATGAATAGTTTTTTTGGGGAGGGTGGGG